>PISW01009272.1:0-62985 GCA_004023785.1 Mungos mungo | reverse complement strand
ACGTGAGCACAGGCCGCGAGGGGCACGTGAAATTAGGTTTAGTCGCGCAGTTTATTTAGTCCAGGGCGCCCCACGTATTACCATCTCAACCCGTAATCCGTGTAAAGACGGAGGCATTCGCTCGGGCCGAGTGTTCACACTCCGGGGTGAGTGTTCCCGACTCCGCCCCGGAGGCCGCGCTGCACGTGCTCCACGGCGGCCGCCCCGGACGGCGCAGCCCTAGGTTAGGGCCAGTTTCTGCCCCACGCGGGAAGACGTACCTGCGAAAGGGAGCTCGTAGGAATTAATAGGACAGGCCGTTTGCAGGGAAGAGTTCTGCGGGTCTTCGGTCCTGGGAGCATCAAGCCGCAAGGGTGTGAGCCCTGTAAGGGCCTTCGGATTCGGCACTGAGTGGCTTTCAGATCTGGCTGTTCCCTTCCGTGGCATTGTTTTTTTTTTTAACCCTCAAGGGTTACCAAGGGCCTGGTATGCCCTTTAAATGTGCTTTTATGTTTGGAATGCAGAATCGTCAACCGTTAATAACGTGGAGTATTGCTCAGTTCACTTCGCACGTGAAGAAACAAGTCCGCGGTAGCCAAGTAGACGTGTGCCCCGTAGCACCGATGGCAAAGGCAGAACAGGTCCAGATCTCTCTAATTTCCATTTCTGCTCTGTTTTCCCTCTGCTGCATGACCTCAGAAGTAGTAAAATATCACAAGCCAGAAACCTGATTCCCGCCTCCCCCCCCCCCGCAGGTTGTTTATAGAAGGGGTTCTAAAGATTAAACTTTCTTTCAGCCTCTTTTCTGTTCGAGTGGGGCCGTCTGGGGTTGCTCCAAGTCCGAGAAATCAGTCCGCGTACTTTGTCTTAGCACCAAGAAAAGAGATTGTGTCCAGAAAAGCAAGTACCATGGAGGCATTAAAAAAATCACGAAAAAAAAGTCTAGTGGAAAATAGGTTAAAACAAAATCTGCTCCAGCAGTGAAAACTCAGCTCTCCATCTGCATACCTGCCCCGGTGGTAAAATTTCTTCCCACTGTTTTGTTCAGTCTCAGATGCATCTACATTTTTTTCCCTTACAGCTGATTCACCCATGTAGAGCTCCCCCTGCTGGGCAATCGGAGACCCTGCCTCAGCTCTTGGGGCCGTAGGTTTGGATCCCAGGGCCTCTCCAGTGTCCTAGGGCCACCCAACTTCTTTGCAGCGACACTGGACTGTCTTGAGCTATAATTGTAAATAGGTGCTATTTTTCCTTCTCTTGAAAAAGCTAATGGCCGGAGGTGGGGGGGGGAGCCAATGCAAAAGGAAGAACTCATTCATTCATTCAGCAGTTTTTTTGGAGCACCACCGACCACATGCCAGCTTGGGCATGGAGCCTGCACAGAAAACCTGCCGCCGTGTGTACCAAGGGAGGAGACATAATTAGGGAAAACAAAAATACTTTTAGAACTTTTTTTTTTCTCAGAGTAAAGAGTAGAAACAAGGACTGTTTTGGATCGGATGGTCAGGAACGCCGGTGCAGGAACATTTGGAAGAGACCAAATGGAAGGGTCACCTGGTGTCCACGTGAAAGGGAAGGGTGTGCCGGGGAAAGGGAGCAACAGATGCTAAGAGGCTTGTGTTTTCAAGGAACGGAGGAAGGCCAGTGCAGCTAGAGGAGCAGGAGCGGGGAGAAAATAGTAGCAAGCGGTGTGTAAAGAACTCATTGTTAAGGATTTTAGGTTCTAAGTGTGATCATGTCTGATTTGTGCCTTGAAAGGATTATCGTGGGGTGCCCGGGTGACTCAGTTGTTCAGTGTCAGACTCAGTTTCGGCTCAGGTCATGATCCCAGGGTTGTGGGATCGAGCCCCACATTGAGCTCCGCACTGAGTGTGAAGCCTAGTAGGGATTCTGTCTGTCTGTCTCTCCCTTCCTCTGCCCCACCCTCACTTGCACATGCTCGCTCTCATTCTCTTAAAAAAGGGGATTATTGGGGCCCCTGGGCGGCTCAGTCAGTTAAGCCTCCCAGGTCATGATCTCACCGTGCATGAGTCCGAGCCCCACATCGGGCTCTGTGCTGACAGCTCAGAGCCTGGAGCCTGATTCCGATTCTGGTCTCCCTCTCTCTCCGCCCCTCCCCACTCATGCTCTGTCTCTCTCTGTCTCAAAAATAAATTTAAAAAACATTTAAAAAATTTATTTAAAAAAGGGATTATTGTAAGGCCTCTATATGGAAATTTAAAGCGGAAAATTAAAGCAAGAGTGGAACTGGGCAAACCAGCTAGAAGATTATTGCAGTAATCCAGCTAAGATGCTGTTGGCTTGGATCAGGGGCACTGGTCGAGTTGGCAGAAGCAGGTTCTGGATATATTTAGAAAGCAAAGCCAATAGGATTTGTGGAGGAGCAGGTTTGGGGAGGAGGGTCAAGGGTTCCACCGAGGACACGTGAAGATGGAAATGCCCGGCTGGCTTCAGGGGCCGTCCCACAGCCGTGTGTGAGCCTGGAACTCAGCTGCAAAGGCAGATCTTAGAACAGGAGTCGTCGGTGTAGGGAAGGAACTTACAGTTTTGGTTGAATTCTAGGGGAGTGGGTTGTTAGGACAGTTGGTGAGCTTTTCTTTTCCTGAGTTGCTGGAAAAGTCTCTCAATAATAGAAATACATGGCCACAATGTGTATTTTCTCTGCATAGTATTTGCTGAGCTCTGTTTAAAAAGCCTTTACCGATCTGGTGTTCTGGAATATTCCTTTGGCTGTCCAGTTTTCCCTCTAGGAAATCTGTAGTCACTGAAGTAATTTTGATTTGGATGCGAGAGTTTGTCTTCCATGAAAAGCGAAGTTGCCCATTTTTGAACTCGTCCCTATTCTGGTTTCGCACCTTCAGGGAGTCCTTACAAAAGCCGAACACCAGGGGGAGCTAGTGTCCTTACTTATACAAGGGCTGGCCCTCCTGTTGGGAGACTGTAGCCCTCGTTTGTTTGATTAACATCTGCATCAAGAAGACGAATCCCTAAACTAGTACAGCCTCTCTTTTCTCAGTGCAGTCCTGCTGCTTATAGGATTGACCGTGTAGCACAGAACATGCCTGGATTGTCTTTAAATCGGTCGTTTCACGCAATGCTCACAACCATAACCAAAGGCAATGGTATCTGAACTTAAATCCCTATTAGTGAGCCTGATACCTCAGAGCTCTTTAAAATAAGCAGTCATGGTTATTTCTGATTTAGAATATTTGAGAAAGAGTACACAAATCTAAATGTAATAAATACTCTGGGTGATTTGAGTGGATAACTGGGCCCTGGGAGTCCTGACCTAGGATCTATTTTCTGTTCTATTTTTGTATCACCAGGTATTAAGCCAAAGGAAAGGCAGATAAGTGCCCAAAAGCTACATTACACATTCTGGAAGCACAAAACTGATAACTTTGTGTACAGGTTTGGAGGTAACTTCGTTTAAAGGTTTGGAGCCACCGTATCCATCACGGATACATTCGTAAGGATCTGTTAAGGATGCATTTGTCTGAAAAAGAGCACATGATCTTCATTCATTTTTACCTCTGAAATACTTTTACTTTTGGGGAGGAAAGTAGTCTTCCTTTATACTGGAACATTATTAAGTCAACAAGGTTAAAGCAGAATCTCCTTAATCCCAGGAGATGAAAACCTGTAATTAACATGCTCTCGGCTGTTTGATCTTTCCTACCATCCGCACCACGATCTAAAAGCCACCTTGACCTCAGCCATCGACTTCCGTCAGTCCCCATGTTCCTTTTCAGAGTGGTACAGTGTTGCGGATGCATGGGGCAGGGCTCAGAGACCACAGTCTGTGGGCCAGATCCAGGCCACCACCTGTTTTTCTTTCCAGACCACGGGCAAATACGGTTGGTTTTTATGTTTTTCACTTTTATGTGATTGAGAAGAGAATCAAAACGGTACTTATGACCTGTGAAAGTTTTATGAAACTCACACTTCAGTATCCATACATAAATTTTTATTGAAGTAACCCCGCTCATTCATGTCCATCTTGTCTGTGGCTGCTTTCACAGCACAAGCGTGGGGCCAAGTGGTTGGGACAGAGCCCGCCGGGCCTTACATATTTACTATCTGGACCTTTACGGAAAATATTTGCTGATGCCTGCCTGACGCAGAGAGTATGTGTTGACTTAGGACAGCTCTGCAACTGGATGTAGATAGTCTCAACCATTTATTATTTTTTTAAATAAGATTAAAAAAATTTTTTAATGTTTTTTATTGATTTTTGAGAGACAGACAGCACAAGCAGGGGACAGTCAGAGAGAGAGGGAGATAGAGGCTCCAGGATCTGAGCTGTCAGCACAGAGCCTGACACAGGGCTCAAACCCACAAACTGTGAGATCATGACCTGAGCCGAAGTCAGACGCTTAACCGACTGAGCCACCCAGGCGCCCCTCAACCATTTATTATTTTTGATAGCCTTTGCTCCTACTCTGTGGTGATCAATATACCATTTTTTATGTCTGTCTTTTTCATGAAGAAATAAACACTTCTTGGAAATGTTTAAGTGTCTCTAGCAGAGTTAAAAGATTTTGCAGAAAAAAAGAGTGAAAATAATTATTCGGAGCAGATCTTGCTTGAGTTTGTATAACTTCAATTGGATCACGCAGTGAATGCTGATGAGTCCATTAAAAAAGGAATCCGTCTCTTTAAATTAAAAAACAAAGCCATACATTTATTGCATATCTAGAAGTACCAGAATGTCACGAATACAGAAGAGATCGGCAATCCTGCTTTAATTTTCTCTGACACATTTAAAACCTTGATTATTGACATACTGAAATTGGCATACATTTATTTTTTTCATGCAGTTAACAGAATGGACTTAGAGCAAATTGCTCAGAAATCGGTTATAAATATTAAATTGTATTGAACATTCATAGTAAAAAATGTTGTAAAGTGCTGAAGTCATGTAAGTCTGCAAAACTGCCACAAAGCTCAAAGTCCTTCTCAAGCAGTGACAGAGATTTGCTACATCCACCGTTCCAGGTGTGTCTGTTCTCGACGGACACTTTGTCATTTATCCCCCCACCCCCCAAAGTTTTACAGATTGTCCTGTTTCTATGGCTGATAAAATGCTATACAAAATGTAGCAGGTGGTGATGAACTATGCCACTTTCATTTCAGTGCAGAGAAATATTCAAGCTTGTGTGTACCTGTAACCAAACTAGGCTTGTTATATTTTTTTCCCCCTGAGTTGTCATAAATTAACAGTAAAGATGAATAAAAGACGGAGCAGCGAGTGACCTTCACCTGCAGAGTGAGATTCATTACATGTAAGTAAGTAGCCCTACCTGTCATCCTCACACCTGCCCTCCTTACGGAAAAAAACGAGAACATGAGAAATTCTACACGTGTAGTGTAATTCCAAAAACAAACAAACAAACAACCAAACCAACAATGACCCGTTTACCTGATAACTCTGGCAACTTAGAGCAATCAAGGTTTGTGGAAGATGTAAATTGCAACGTGTAACTTACGATGGTAAAATGTGATGTCTTTGCTACAAGTGAAATACAGAAATGCTTCAACAGTTCGCTGTTTAAAGGAAAAAAAAATCAGAAATGCTTCAGCAATTCGATGAAATAGAATTCCAATCAAAGGAGATCCTCAAGTATTCTTAGGCGACAAAACAAATTATTTTAAGAAGCTAAGGCGATTTGCTATTCATTACCTTTTTTTTCCCCCCTTTAACTAGCACGTGCGGCTTTTAATCAAACAGCAGAATCATTACAACCCGGCCCTTTTAGGAGAGTGACTTTGCAAGATAAGTTTTCTTTGAGGCATTTCACAGAATGCAAAACGGAGGTAAAAGGGATGTTTAGGCCTCAGATTTTATTTCTTTTGATTATTTTAATCATCCTAGAGTAGCTTAATAATAAATAGTGGATTAAGTTAAAGTTACTATAGTCACATATTTCGGAATAATTAAAAGCAACAGGAAACCTATTTTTGAATGCCATTCTGCCTATTCTGTGTTGAAATACTCCTGGTAATGACTGGCCATAAGAAGAAGTGGTAATCTTCACATTTATGAAGTTCAAGTTACACATATAGTTTTTTAGAATTTCTGTTTGTTAGCCGAACGTTTGGTCTTAAACCTGAACGTCATTCCCACGGAATGGTAGAAAACCTGAGACGCCATGACATGTTAATGGAGACCTCAGTGTTTTCCAAGGGGTTTCAAACCATCTGTTCCTGTTTCTTTCTGCAAGTGAAAAATTTAAAACATGATTTAAGATTTTTTTTTTGGTAGTGGCCAATTTCACGTCAGTGATCTGGGCTGATGTCCTCTTAGAAGACAGTTGTTTATCACACGTGACAGCTCTTACAGCCGCCCTGGCCGTTCAGGGCACTGTTTTGGATTGGGAATGGGAGCCAAAGGGCCCTTCTTTGCATCTCTGTATTGCTCCTGAAGACAGCAAGATTGATGCGTGGAAATTGCTGGGTTGTTTTTGTTTTGGCTTAAGAAACAAGCAAGAAGGAACACGTAAAAAGGCAAAAACGAAAAGGATGCTGGTCGCGTTCACCCACGCATTCCCTCGAAGGTTTGGAAAGTGCGGCCGGCGGGCAGCCCTGGCACCACCCGGCGACCCCCACCCCTGCCCGCGGCCACCCGCCCCTCCAGGTCAGCAGGGCGGTGCGCGCTCCCGGAAAGCGTCTCACACCGACTCCACTTCCACGTGAACTTTATGCTCATTTTTGCCCAGGTCCATCTCGAGGAAGTCTTCAGGGATGTCTTGTAAAGCTTTCCCGCGAGGACTCTGGGCCTGGGCGCCCCCTGCAGGACGGTGCCGGCACAGCCCCCTTCGACAAGGCCTCACCAACGCCAGGCATCCGGCAGCCACCGACGTGCCCGTGGCACAGGAGTAGAAGGCTCTGCTGTAAATCTTACTCTGGTCCACCAGCAGACCTGGGAGAGAGCATTCGTGTGTTAGCAACATGGCCGCAAACGCTGTCTCCCCCCAGAAGCTTCTCCGGGCCTAGCCCTCGGTGCTCTAGCCAGGTTTTCGCAAGAACACCGGGAGTGGAAGGTATGGATCTCTCCTAGACTGGGGGAAGGGAGCAGCGGGACAGACCCGTAACTGAGACAGTTGGGTCACTAGCATGTCCTTTGGGGACTCATCTGTCCTCGTGGGGAATAAAAGCAGGACCGTTGGATGCATGCTTCTTGGAAGAGGAAATAGGGAGAAGAAAGAGCTCTATTCTTTACACTGGAGTTCACTTTGGGGCTCTTATTTTTAAAAAGAATTTTTTTTGTACCATTTTTTATTTTTGAGAGACAGAGCATGAATGGGGGAAGGGCAGAGAGAGAGGGAGACACAGGATCCGAAGCAGGCTCCCGGCTCTGAGCTGTCAGCACAGAGGCCAACTCCGGGCTCGAACCCACGAACCGTGAGATCATGACCTGAGCTGAAGTCAGAGGCTTAACCCACTGAGCCCCTCAGGGATCCCATGGGGCTCTTTTAAGAGGAGGTTGAGATTTTTGTCCTAATAACTTCTGAGGACCTATTTCGGGGCTAAGGTATGAAACACACCCAAGTCCTCCCGACAGGAAATCTTGGGTAGTCATCAGGTAAGTATTTGCAGGGTGAGCCCTGAGCCCGGTTTCCTCACCCCCTTCCAGAGAAGGGCAGGTGACGTACGGAAGTCGCTTTGTGCTGCGGTTCCAATGAGTGAGCTTATACATCAGTGGGTTCCCCTTTAGCACTTACAAGGCAAGATGGTAGCCAAAGGTTGGGGCAGCCTGGACTGCAGACGTAGGTTCTAATCCTGACTTGGTCACTCACTTACCATACGATTGTTGGCTTCCGTGCCCTGACCTTCAGTTTCCTCATATCTAAGTCAAGAGAGCTGGCTCGGGTAATCTCTAATCTTGCCAGCTCTGAAATTCTATGGCCCATAAAAACCAGTAGGTTTTTGTGGGTTTTTTTTTTTCTCCTTAAGACTCTCACAGGAAGTCGGCACATCTAACATGGGAGAGTAGACAAGGGTTCGTATTTTATGTGTGTAAATTACCTGCAAGGGGCGGTCCAGCCAGTCCTGATATACTCTGAATGAAGACATAGACTCCGGCGGCAGAAGACATCTTCTCGATGCCCACGACATCATCTTCGGCAAGCAGCGGAATGTGGGTACTCCCGACCGTTCCAAACATGAACCCGAAAAATACGCTGCAGGACATGAGACCCCAGAATTCGGTAGCGAAAGTAAAGGCAAACAGAGCCACGGTCAGTAAGATGACGCAGATGAGCTCAATGTAGATCTTACGAATGGGTTCTCTGTTGAAGACGAAGCCAGCCCCGATCCTTCCAAACACTTCAGCGATGGCCATGCTGGACAGTAAGAAGGCAGCGCGGTCCTGCTCGATGCCTAGACTGATGGCCAAGGGAATGATGTACAGGGAAGGCGCAAAGAACCCCAGGGTTGCAAAGAGACCGAACAACGCGTAACAAATAAAGCCGGTGTCTTTCAAGATGGAGAAGTCCAGCAGAGGGGCTTTCTCACCGCTCTGCTCGGAGCTGGCCTTCGCCAGCTGCATGTCGGCCCTCGGGCCCGGGTCTGTGTTGGCGTGACTAGGCACATTTTTCGGTGAGGTAGTTAGTTCTACTCCTGAGTCAATAGAATCTATTGAGGTGCGTGTTTTCTCGTTTTCGAGCATACATTGCACTTCCTTCCGGTGCTCGTGTGCGGCTGCTCTGGGGGACACCAGTGCTCTGATGACGATCGGTCTCAGCAGCGCTCCGCAGATGACGATGTTCAGCTGCAGCAAGCCCACGAAGAGGAGGCTGTACCTCCAGCCAATGTTGTCCTTCAGAGCCGTGATGGCTTGAAGAGGCGGGGGCGGAGAAGAAATGAAAATCGAAGGTCAGAAACACAGGAGAAAAAAAATACGGAGCAGAAATAAGGGTCCCGGTTTAGTACTAACTTCGGTAAAAACGGACCCGGCAGGGTGGATGCAGTCCGCCCCGACTGGATCCTTCATTCTAGGCTTTGATGCTGTTTGGGTTTGAAAATGTGCACAGGGATTAGCAGATACAAACCCAAGACTGTCAGCCTAGGTCCCCAAAAGAGCTCCGGAGGGTGCGTTTTGCCCGGTGGAGGCGCGAGAAACGAAGTAGCCGGTGCCCTACTTCTAGGTTTTGGCGAACAGCAGGCCGGATCCCACCCACTGCGTGGCTTGGATAACAAAGCCTGAGTGGGATGTGGCCCCGCTCAGTCGCCGATGTAGTATACACGGCTGCCTTTGTGCTGTACACAGAGTGACGGGTTCTGACAGATCCCGATAGCCTGCGAAAGCCTAAAGTATTTACCATCTGGCCTTTTGAGAACAGCTTCTCCTACCTCTGAGCTAGATCCCTGTGCATTCCCCCACGGTGATCCCAGAATTCAGTGATGACACAGTTCTACAATTTCTGCTCTGCAGACTGTCCTTTACTGGGGACAGTAAAGTCCTTTACCGGGCCTGCTCCTTCCCACCAGGGACGCTGGGTCCTGGGCTGCCGACCAGGGGCAGGCTGGACCCTGGGATGGGAGGCAGGGGGCGACGGCCACACAGGAGCGTAAAGCCCCACATCGACACCTGAATAATGCAGGCCCCTCAAGACCATAAAGGAGCTTCGTAATCGTCCCAGGAAGGTTACATGGTATGCAGAAGTTTATGATATTCTAATTCCTTGAGAGCAGACAGGTATGAAGACCTGGGAAGCTGGTTATCCAGAAGACAGGCATACGCAGCAGGGCAGCCCCGCAGGCCTGGGGTGGGGGTGGGGGGTTCCAGTTACTTTTCTCGAATGTTTTCACACTTGTTCCTCCCATTCATGTGGGAAACTTCGAACTGCAAGATATTCTAGGCTTGGGGATTTTGAAAAGCTTTATGCTCATCTGGCAAAAGTGGGTGCAATATTCCTTCCTCCGTTTAACTTTTTTAAAATATAAATGTTTATTTATTTCAAGACAGAGAGAGAGGTAGACCCTGAGCAGGGAAGGGGCAGAGGGAGAGAGAGGGAGACAGAATCTGAAGTGGGCCCTACGCTGACAGCACAGAGCCCGACGCGGGCGGGGCTCGAACCCCCGGGCTGTGAGACCATGACCTGAGCTAACGTCGGACGCTTAGCTGACTGAGCCACCCAGGGGCCCTTACACTGAACATTTCTTGAGCGCCTGCCAGGTACCAGGGAGGTGCTAGGGAACAAAGCCGCCCAGATGCAGCTTCCACCCTCATTCCACTCACGGACCAGAGATTCTCCCAACATGAAGTGGACAGAAAAGCAGAGAGAATGACACCAGTGGGCGTGTCTGCCAGCCGCTTCAGAAATTCAACAATTAACGTTTCCCGTCTCTCTGCGTTCCTGTGCGTCTATAGGCACAAATAAGTGTCATTTTTCTAAACTGTGTGAAAAGCTTCAGACCTTATGACACGTCACCCCTAAATACTTCTACGTTAACTCCTTTGAACAAAGTATAATCACAGACACATTCTTCCAGGAAACAGCAGAGTAAGAAGTGAATCCGGGTCTCCGCGGTTAACCGTCTATTGCTTGTTAGAGTGAAATCCACCTGCTGATGCTGAGGTAGCAGGTAAACCAGGGAGGAAAACTGTGCCGTGAGCTCAGGTGAAAACGCTAGCTTTATCGGCACATCTTAAATCCACACTGGATATGGTCCTTTCGACAAAGGAGAGATCACAGTCTGACCAATCTCAAATCATTAAATTAGTTATTTTGGAATGGATGTTTCCAGCCATCCAACTGAATGGGCATCTTACACCTCCTGACCTATTATTTAGGTCAACTCGGACCAGTATTAGAGGGGCAGGGTTCCTACAACTGGATGAGGGAGAAGAGATCCCTAAAACCGTGCTGGAGGAAAGAGGGCAAATAATAACCCTTCCCGGTGCACAGGTGAGAGTCAGCCGGCCGTCGGCAAGGAGAGCGGAGGGGCCTCCCCAGCCCGCGTCCGTACGTGGACCACGGGGGTCCGCCTACCTGGGGCGAAGGCGAACGTGGCGAAACATTCTCCCGTGGAAGCAATTGCAGTGACCATGGAGCGCCTTTTGTCAAAGTACTGGGATAAAATGGTGACGGTTGGTAGAAAGCTAAAGCAGAATCCCAAACCTGAAAGAGACAGAGAGAACCATGAGCATCACATTTGGATTGATTCCAGTAGGGTACATTCAAAGATCTGGGATTGTTGTGTTTATTTTTATTAAAAAAATTTTTTTTAATGTTTATTTATTATTGACAGAGAGAGACAGAGCACGAGCAGGGAGGGGCAGAGAGAGAGGGAGACACAGAATCGGAAGCAGGCTCCAGGCTCTGAGCTGTCAGCACAGAGCCCGACGCGGGGCTCAAACCCACGAACCGCAAGATCATGACCTGGGCCAAAGCCAGACGCTCAACCTACTGAGCCTCCCAGGCGCCCCTGCTTTTGTTTTAATATTTAATTTAATGTATGCATGTAAGTATGTATTTTTATGGATTAGTCTTTTTATGTCCCACGTCAAATAGACATCTTTGGTTTCTCCAGAGATTTTGTGCCAGCAAATACTTTGGTCATGATGCATGACCATCTGAAAATAATACCAAAAAAGTTAACCACCAGACAATCGAACCTCTTAGAAATCCAAACAATACATTTCCTAAATGATTACTGGGAAAAAGAGGAAATAGAAGCTGCCATTATAAACTATTTGGTGAGGGAGGGGTGTTTATTTTATAAATCATAAGTTCTGGGAGCCAAGAACTTCATTCTGGAAAAAGGTGCTGCAGCAAAAAATAAAATAAGATGAAATAAAGGGCTTCAGAGGCGCCTGACTGGCTCAGTCAGTGGAGCGTCTGATTCTTGCTTTTGGCTCAGGTCATGATCTTACAGTTCATGAGATCAAGCCCTGCGTCAGGCTCTGTGCTGACAGTGTGGAGCCTGCTTGGAATTCTCTCCTCTCTCCTTGATACCCCCCCCCAAATAAATAACCTTAAAAAAACAAAAGGATTTCATTAGAGGCCTAGAAAGCTACAACAGTTGTTTGGGGATGCCAGGAGTATAAAAACTGTTTTCTGTGTTTTTCCCCCCAATTTTTCTCCATTAGAACAATTTATATAATTCAGAATGCACAGACTACTACTGAATATAGTTCTTATGTAAGACTTGTATTTAGAAGAAATAAATGAGCTTTGATAGGTGCAGAAATATATGAAAAGTCGTACAAATCTTACCTATATACATATATCATCTGTTAAGTAATGTAGGGACTCCTTTTAATGTTTACTCATTTTTGAGAGCGGGGGAGGGGCAGAGAGAGGGAGACACAGAATCGGAAGCAGGCTCCAGGCTCTGAGCTGTCAGCACAGAGCCAGACGCGGGGCTCAAACTCACAGACCATGAGATCATACCCCAAGCCAAAGTCGGATGCTTAGCTGACTGAGCCACTCAGGTGCGCCTGTAGGGACTCCTTGTAAAGGGAAAAACGTTTTCTCAGACCGCCCGAGACAAAGCCTAGCCTGCCTGACCCTCCCCTACACTCCAGGAGTCTCAGATTTCCACTTTGGAAATACCCACTAAGGAAATTCCCATCTTTGTGAAAATGATGTCTTTGGGCTGCAAACTAATGCAGAAGAGAAGTTCTCTTTCTCATTGGTAAATATAAAAAAACCCAAAAAACAGTAAAAAAAAAAAAAACAAAAAAACTCCTGGGCACTCAGAAGAGGCTCCCATATCCCTGGAACCCATCCAGCCCAGTTCAAAACCACCGATCTGGGGCACGATTAATTTTAAAGAAAAAAAAAGACAAAGAGAGAAAAAAGGGGTGGGTTGGACCCCCTCCTTCCCCTTCCTTGTTTTTCAAACCGAGTATCTGGAGCACTTTGGAGCCCAGGAGCCGCACTTACCGGATATGACGCCGATCGAAATGTACATGTGATACAGCTCCCCGGAAAAGGACGCCATCACCATCCCCGTGCTGACAAGCAGGCCCCCTGCCACCACCACCAGACGGTGCCCAAAACGAGTGCTCAGGACAGCAGAGAGGGGAGCTGCAGCGAAAGACCACAAGGTGACATTTTAGCTCCCAGAGGCACGAGCATTAGCCTGCTTAAGATTCCCTCTCTCAAGTCTTGAAGACACAGAGGGATGACATGCGGTCTGGAATACCTGTCACACGACAGTTTTGTTTGTTCGAACTGGACAGTGCGTTCTTCGGGCTTCTTAAAGAGAAAGCACGTAACACGTGCTATTCCGTGACAGAAATGGGGTTTCCTACGATGGCTCCAATCGGCTTCCTTTTCTATAGTCACTGCTTTGGATTCTTTTTTAGAAAGCTCCCTTTACAGGCAGTTTCTAGCTCAGTTTCATTGGACTTTTCTGAAAACGATACGGAAGTACAGTGAATGCATGGTTGAAGACCCAGCAAGGAGGCCAGCTAGGGGCTAGAGAATTCAGAGTAGCAATGATCATTCATTCACTTAGCGTCTACACTCCGTACCCTGCAGAACATTGAAGTCAGGCAAACTCAGGCTGACACTGATACTTGGATACACCAAGACAAGGGAACCACTGACAACTGGGTCAAAGAGCAATAGAGAACATGCTGGATAGAGGGGCCGGGGGAAAAAAAAAGGACTTAATTTATTTCATTGGGGTCAGTCCATATAGAACTCTTCTGTTAGACTATAAACCAATATTGAATAGAGCTCATAACGAAACCACGCTCATCACCTTTAGGTGGCGGTACATTGGTGCAAAGCACGAACTCCTATCATAACAGCATTTAGAAGAGTGATCCGGTAGAATAGCATTAATGGGAAATTCCTTGTTGACTGTATCACTGTTTTTGGTGATAAAAAAGCTCAAAGTGAAGCTCGAAGACATGATGTGGCTGAAAACGAACTCCATCAAAAGACAGAAACCTTCGGAGGTAATGGTCCCATTGGCAGGGTATCAGGGTTAGGGAAGGGTAAGGCCAGCCCCCTTAACTGTCTGATGTGAGTTCAATGGCCACGTTTTCTTGGAAGCCCCTGGTGTGGCCCCTGATAGATGGATGGACCGTCCAGAGAATCAGGCCCGTATGGGACCCAGAGACCATTAGCACGTTGAAAATTATATGGAGACCCCATTTTCTCAGATGCTGTTGGGTGCGGGGGTCCTGCACTCTGGTTAGCCAGTGAAAATCCTCAGGGAAGCAGCGGTCTGAATTCAGAGTGTCCCTCCTGGATCGGATTTGTAATTTTTCGTTACATCCTGTTTGACACCCCCTTGTTTTTCTTCATGCATCCACATTTACATGTCCCAGCCTCTTTCCTAAGCGTGAGTTTATGAGACCAGAGCTGGTATGGCAAATACTTCTGCTGTTGCTTCTTCAGAAAATGACTACACAGGACGGAGTTTACTGCTGGCCTCAAAGTAATCTATCGTATCCTAAGAGTCGGCATACAGTAGGTGCTTAATGCATGTTATGTATGAACTGAAGACCATGAGGGCAGGCAAGTAAGGCTTTTTCCTTCAGCACCTCTTGTTACTTGCCATCCCCAACCCCCTGAAAACCCTATTACTTAACTGAGGCTGGAAAGGGCCCACGGGTCATAGAAGGAAATGCACCGCCATTGTGGTGAGCACATCACGTAGTTAAAACCAATGAGAAGCCACTCATGCTTACATAGCGTAAACAACAGAAAGAGGTACCAACCTGTGAATGTTAAGACAAATACACTTATTGATATGATCCATGAAATCCTGCTATTAGATTCATTAAAACTGTCCATTAAGTCATTGAAGAAGACACCAAATGACTTGATGATACCATAGGTGAAGACTTCAACGAAGAAAAAAGACACAGCAACGACCCAGCCCCATCCTCCGTCAGGCACTTGAGTATAAACATTGGCTCTGGAGCAAAGCTGTGATGTCTTTTGGGTCATTCTCAATCTGAAATAAAAAGTAAAAAAAAAGTTTTAAAAATCAGACCAGCAATAGCACAAGGGTTGATGATTCTACACACATGACTGATAAGAACTACTTACCACATTTCTTAGGGTGATGAATAAACAACGTGCAGTTACTCTGAAGTCTTTGGATAACAATGACACATTTATTTAACTGTCACAGCTGGGAAGTCGTACTTCCAAATTCTTTGGGGGCTCTGAAGGCTTGTATTATACATGGAGCCCCCAAAGATTTTGGAAGTACAACTTCCCAGCTGTGATAATTAAATGGGAAAAAAACCAAAAGGAATCAGAATAACATAGTTAGAGGCACCCTGAAGGACACAGACCTTGCTACCAGACCAAGCACTGATGCTGACCTTGACCTTGAAGACAAGTGTTGTAAAGGAAGCTGGGACTGACCATAAGGAATATTGATCAGAAATGAAGACCAGAAAGAGGGAGGCTAAGAGGCAAACACTGACAGCCCACGGGACCTTCCAGAGGATAAGTGTCTGCGCATCTTCTGCATCTCTGCTTGATGCTCTAGCCATCCAGACCAACGGCTCCCCCTCCTTGACAGCACTTCCTGCTCAGCCAGCAACATGCCGATCATGATCTGGCATTTTCCCTGCGAATGTACCTACACGAACAGAATGTAACCCTAATGAGTAAGTTCCTCAAAGTTAACCACCACTTGGTTAATTAGCAACGGACACATACTCTAGAATACAGTGACCAGTAAAGCACTGAAAATTTGCAAGGCCCAGGCAGCCAGTTAATCGCTGGAGGGAAGGTGGTTGAACCCAACCCCAAACTACTATCTGCAGTACTAAGTCCATGGCCTTAGAGCCCTTGAATTTAAGAATTCTCGACAGTCATACAGTTGTATACAAGTTAAATGTTCAGGACGCACGGGTGTCCTTTTCCTGGTGATTACGTTGTCGTGTTCAAGTTCTAAGGCAGGTTTTACTGATACTGGAGGACAACTAAAAAACAACGGGACACAACCTCATCTATCCGGTAGACTTGCCGATCTTTGGTATTAGGATCTAACTTATTCTGAGTTTACTCTGTAAATCTTAAAAAGCAGCAAATCTGACCCAACTTAGTACCCTTCATCCTATTGATGGGGCCACGCGCACTGGAGCCTGGGGCTCTGAAAGGACAGTATACTCACTCTTTGTCCTTTATTGCTAAATATTTGATTGAATGAAATAGGGCATAAGATGCTTAAAAAAGCTTATGCTTCTCTGCAGCAAAGGCCTCTGCATTTTGCCGTGTGTCAGTGTGTCCTTTCTGAGAGCACACGCAAAGGTGGGCAGGCCAGTTAAATGGGTCCAGATGTAGGCTGAGCAGCGACAGAACAGTTTGGCTTTAGTCCTTCCCAACAAGGAAAACAGCTGATTAAAGGTAGAAGCCGGGAGCCCTCCCGCAAATGAGGTTTTCACAGCGCCCCTCCTTCATTAGACTTTCAAAATTCACTCCCAGGATGAGGTAGCTGGGGCAGCAGAGTGGAAACAGCACTCGGCTTAAGGTCTAGAAGCCCCTCCCCTCAAACCCCTCCCCCACCAAAGTACTTTCCAGTAATAAGGCCCATCTAGTACTGAGCAGTTATCCACAGAGGCGTACTGGGGGAGTGGGAGGGGGAAGTGGTGTGAGCTCACAGCTTAGGTCCTAGCGTTACCCCCTCCATTTCATCCCCTACCAGGCTGCTTGGACTTTTCTTTGCGGAGCCCAAGACTCCTTTACTAGCCTAACTGGCTCCGTGTGTCCAGTACAACTAATCTCTTGGAAATGCTGCGCTGTCATGACATTTTTTTCTGCTCAGCCTTTTTCAGTGGCTTTCCTCTTTCTGAGGGATAAAACCCATGGATTAGCCTGGCTTTCAGTGCCTTCATCGTTGGACCCCGCCCTATCTTTGCAGCCTTCTTGCTTCCCGTTCTAAGACTTGACTCAGGCCCTGGTCCAAACGGACACCTCCCTGCCCACCAGTCTCTAACCACCTTGTCTGTGGCCAGGCCCTTTTCTCCCGGGACTGGCTGCCCCCCACTTGTGCAGCTGGGACCTGTCAGACCCTGCTCTGTCAAGCCTTCTCTTTGCCATAATACTTCCTCTGATGACCCAACCTAGGGGGGTTCTCTTCTTAACGGCAGGTATCAGTAATGGGGTATCGTTTACTTGTATGCGTTTACCATATTTGCTCATGGAAATAATAATAAGCTCATGGAAAAGGCCTTTCTCTGTACCCGCTTCTACCTTCCCGCTCACAGACCTTTCACACAGCTTGTATTTATTTTTTCAACAAAGTACCAAGGAGGGACCAGATCCTCTGCTAGGCAGCAGGGGTACTATAGTGAAAGACAGAGGGATGGTCTGTCTCCACGGATAAGTCCTTGTTGACGGTGCTGATAGGAACCCTAAGACTGATGTGCTTAGTAAAACCACTTGACCATGTCCTTCCAGAGATCAGCATGTGTCTGAAAAGCAGTTAGACTAAGTGGCAACGAAGCGTCCAAGGACCTTTAGCATGACGTTCTAACCCAGAGGGTGCTCATAAGATCTTAGGGCTCAGGACCAACCTGAAAAAACACATATTGGGATAAAATTGATAAAGGCAAAGAAAAAAAAAAAAGGATAAAGGCCCCCAAAACTGAATTTCTTTCTAGCCTAAAGCCTCCATGGGCTCAAGAGACCATCTTTTTGTTGGACTGCATTTAGGACACGATTGCAGTTTGGGTCTGCATGTAAGATTAGCTACCCATTGGCAGAAGATTCTGGTGATGGGTGTCTATTTTACTCTTTGCCTGTTACGATATGCAACTTGGGTGGGATTTCACCAACCTGTAGCCCAGAATGGTGTCAGAATTTTAGAAAATTAACGTGGAAAGGGAATGTAGAGCTCATTTGTCCATCTCATTGTAAAATCTTATTTATTTTTTAACAAAAGGCAGAATCTAAAACGTAGGAGAAGGTACTTGACTGAATTGGTCCAGAATCCAATCTCTTGCCTCCCAGCGTCCTTTTGGCCTAAGGGACAGCATTTTAAAGGCCTGGAAGGGGCTGTTTGCGGCAGAGATTGGGAAGAATTTCTTTAACGATAAGAACTCTCCTGACCTTTGTGTGTAAAGTTCCATAAGGCGCGTCACCCCTTCGCTGTGTGACCTTGAGAAAGTCAAGCGCAGCTCTCCGGGCCTGAGTTCCTCATTAGTCCAGTGAGGAGGTTGGACTGGAGAATCTTTAAGGTTCCATTCGGCCTTCAGTTCATATACTCTTGTACTCGGCGCCGAGTTCTGTGAATCACCTGACTCCCCTGGCCAACCCTGGCGGTCCAAGGAAAGCCAGGGGGAAGGTGCCAATGCTAGATGGTTCTTGCAAATGCGGGTGAAAAGTACTTGGACACCGCTCAGATCTGATCCACGGCAGCTGGTTGGAAGATGGCCGACTTGACTCAGTGTCTTATGTTCAACCCCTTTGTTTTTCTTAAACTTTGCTCTACATCTGTGCTACTCTCCTGAAGCTAGATCCAAACAGAACTTTCACCTGCACTGTTAGGTTTTTGGAGGACAGAAGGTTCTTAGCATTATTACTGGGAACCTCATAAAGCAAAGAGGACACCCCCAAACCCAGTTCCTCCAACTTTATGCCTTTATCCTCCTAAAGCATCCCACGTCCTGTTATATTTAGCCTTGGAGAGAAGACCACAGTACAGAATACTCGTAGAATAACCCGGTTTCTAAGACATACTGGGTGAGAACTGGGCTCTGCACGTAGGAACACAGGGCAGGCACCTAGAAGGCCAGTCAGCAGCTCTTTCCAGACCCAGTGCCCGGCAGCGCGTCTGGCACCTAATATGTGCTCAGTAAAGTTCCTTAGACCGAGTATGAGTCTTGTGCTACTGCTAATGCGGTGCCCTGCTCTCTCCCTGTGAAACCCAAGTGAGGAAGTCCCTGCTTGCCGAATAAATCCTTTCCTGGACTCCTTTCCTTTTCGTATGTCCATTCATCCCACAGGCCAACTGGCTTAAAGTGTCCGCCTCCATGAGGCTAGAAACAAAGGCCTGGATTTTGAACTCAGTTACCTAGGAGCCTCTATGAGTTCCAGGATATCAAATCCTGCTTCGGTTTTATGGCGACGTGAACTCCTCTTACAGAAAGGGACCCTGGTTTACTGTGTGGGGGTCTAACTGGTGAGGTAAGCTAAGTGGGTAAATCACTCTGCTCCTTGATTTTGTGTTGTCAGCGGTCAACAGAAGGTCGCTCTTGATCTCCCGACCTCTCCCTGCCCTAAGGGAAAATTCTAGGACAGCCTTTGAGCCAGACTTGCTCTGAGTTAGACTTTCATCCTCTACTCTGGAGTCCCCTGGGGCTAAAGCCCAGGCATTTGTTGTCTTGAAGTCCTCGGGCGTTATTTGTTGAATGTCTGTCTGCCATTAATCGGCTGCACAATCTTGGGGAAATCACTTAATCCCCAGATTTCATCATCTGTTAAGTAGGGAAGAGTCACAGCAGCCTTGAGGGTCTCTCCCAACAGTAAAATTCTTCACTGAACGGGGGCTTTCCGGCAGCCGACCCGCCTTCCCCTAATCTCTTCCCAAAGAAATACAAGGACAAAATTACATTGGGCAGTTTGGAAATGTTTCCTATAAGCATTTGGTTGTGTTCCCCTTAAATAAATGAGGATCCTGCCAAAGCGTGGGACTCTGCTGTACCTGGGAATTTCACTGTGATTTGATCTGTTGAGTAAAGATTTGATTTGGGGCCATCAAGAATGCAAAACAGCGGATTCCTATAGACCGTCAAGAGTGTTTAGTCCAGGGTCAGTTCAGAGCAAAGCGCAAAATGTAGGCTTTGGACGCACTGAGGATGGCTGCTGGGTTAAGCCGGGCCTCCGCAAATGCAGTCTCTGTTCTTAAAGGCGTAGCCTGGAGAACAGCTTTCCATGAGCTGTTTCCAGCCCCCTTGTCAAAACCCGGCTGCTCTCAGGTAAAGTTCATCTGAATTCTCTATTTTAAAAGTCCCAAACCTAACCTGGAGGTCTGCCTCAGCAGCTTGTGAATCACTGGATAAAACTGATTCACCCATTTTACAAGCCCATGATGTTGAAATCTGAACCCCTAGTTTAAGTGTCCTCCTTCGGGGTTCCACCGAGGGAAGTCCATTTTTTGGAAACCACAGAAGGAAAACTCACTGTTAGTGGTACTCATTAAGGCAGAAGGCGCTTTTCCACTTGGCTGCTTTGTTTACTTATCAACTGGACCTCTCTATCTTGGCCACCCTTCCCTTAATTATGAGAAGAGGTATATTTCTTTATCCCTGGGGCAGGATGTAATGTTGACCCCAAAAAGTGCCGCATAATGGCGCTTGGGACATGAGAGATACATCGCTTAGAAATTTCTGCAGAAGCACACGGAATTTTTTTTTTCAGACAAGACATGCATGTTTAGTATGATTTGCAAAACAGTAAGATGACTGAGAAATCTCATTCCCAGGGTAGAAGCCATCTCCTCCAAGGAGCCGGCCGGGAGTGTCTAACTATGCAAACAAAACCAGCTCCCAGGTTGACTAGCTGTAATACCCTTTCCCCAGTTGGCCCCGGGGAGCTTTTTCTAAGGCCAGTGCCCCCCGTGTTTGGGGACATTTTACATGCCACCTAACAAACTTCTATCACCTGTCTGCTGGGACAAAGGTGGGGGGCTTAATTTTAAAGAAAGAGAAAAAAAGAAAAGGCACAGAGAAAAAAAAAGACAACAAACCCAAAAGGAAATAACCCATTTCCTTTGCAAAATCATCCTCCGCCACTACGGAACTGCTCTGCCACACGGGCCCTTTCCTGCGACTGGGAGCCCCAACCGGGAACCTTGGAAGTTGAGTGGGACCAGCGTCAGGCGCTGACAGCTCAGACGGTCAAGGTGTAGGACCTGCGCTCTGCCTTCCCAATGCGGGGGTCATGGTGGCTGCCCCGGCAGCGTGTGCCGGCTTCGGGGGGGGGGGTGGCGGCGGGGGACAGGGATTCCCATTTGCCCGGGCGCTGCCTCAGTGGCCGGCCTGCGCGCGCGCGCGCCAGCCTGGGGAAGGTACCTCTGACATTTCGCTCTTGTGACGCGCGGGCAACTTCATGCGGAAAATCCACGCGGGGGTGAGCGGGCCCCCCCCCCCGGTTCGCTCGATGGCCTGAAGCCCCTAATCCGGGACGGGGGGCACTCCAAACCAAGCCTGCCTCTAGCTCTTTTCCGGCCCCCAACCGCCAGGTCCACGGACCTTCAACTCTCAGCTGCCCACACCGGGTTAGAGCGCGTCATCCCGGTGGCCCTGGGTATTCCCAACTGTCAGAGAATATTTTTCAGAAGAACCTCTCCAAAATGTTAAGATGTTAAGTGGTCTCCTCCTGTCGTCCCTCCCACTCCCACCCCACCGGCCCCCCCCTCACCAAAAAAGCTCCCAACACAGATTAAAAAAAAAAAAAAACAACCCACCCCACAATCAAACTTTTAAACATGTAAAATAATAAAACCAACTCACCAAGTTAGAAGGGAAGAGAATAAACCCCAAAAGGCTCCCAATAAGGCGGAGGCTTGGCCTCCCCCTCCTTATAAGCGGCTCGGTAACATGAGAAAGGTTTAACCCCTTAGGGCGTGGGCCCGAGCCTACCGCAAACTGGCTCCGGCGGGTGAGCACCGGGCGCCCGGCCCGCAGCGGCCCGGCCCCGGCCCCCCACCCACGGCCGCGCCTCGGGCACCCCGGCCACACCCTCCCCCCCGCCCCCCACCCCGGCCGCCTGCGCCCGGGCCCTGCGTGCGGCTGCCCGCGCCCCGGCCCCGCGTCGCTGCCTATCCCTTATCCTATACCGGCTGCAGCCGGTCTCCGCCGGCCTCGGGGGCGCGCCGCCGCCGACCATGTGCTGCGAGCGCCGAGCGCCGCCAAGGAGGGGGCCGGACTGGCGCGCGCGCGCCGGCCCACGTGGACCGGTGCCGCGCCGGGCGCGCGCCCGCCCCGGGCCCGGGCTGGGGGTCAGGGAAGGTAACGGCGTCGCCGTCTGGTGCCAACGGCGGGGTCCCGCGGGGCCACCCCCGCCCCTGCCGCCGGGGTCCTTGGCACGCCGCCCCGCTCTCCCCCGCCCCCACCCGGGCGCGGCCGTACGCGCCTGCCCGACCGGACCCCGGCGCTTGGCTGCACCGCAAGTGGGGAGCGCGGGCGTGCTCGGGGCGCCTGCACCTCTCCTCCAGCACCCCCGGCCGAGCGCGCGCGGGGCCCCGGGGCGCCCGCCGCCGACTACCCCCGGAGGATTTGGGGAGCGGGTGGGGGAGCGGGGGCTAAGCCCGCGCGGCGCTCGCGGCTGCGGCGGCTCCGCGCCAGCCCCGAGCAGAACAGGTTCCTTCCAGTTTGGGTGTGAGCTGCGCGCGCGGCGCCGCGCACCCCGAGTTCCTCCTCCAGCGCCCACTTCCCCCAGTTTCGTCAACTCGCGCCCGGTTCTCCTTGGGGGGAAGGGAGGGAAGGAGGGAGTGCCGCAGTGGGGCCCCCGAGAGCTAGCGGCGCGGCTGCCACGAGTGCCTAGCTTCCCCCGTTTTGCAGCAGCGGCGGCAGCAGCGGCAGCAGCACCAACAGCATCCGCGTTGCGCGAAAGGGATGTGAGCAGCCGGGCTGAGTCAGCATCCCCGGGCCGGGGCGCGCGCGCATCCTCCCTGCCAGGCGGCTGACGGCGTGCACACAGGTGCAGGGCCGCCTAATCCGCTGGGAGCCCCCGGTTCGGCGTGGACCCGGACGTGCAGGGAGTACGTGCCCCTCATCCCGAAGTCCCCAACCCCAAGGTCACTGCGAACTCGGCAGTTGATGCCCAGGAAACCAGTTATGAGCTTGTCATGGGGACAAAGCGGTATGTCGTGGCTCAGGCATTTCGGAGTCCGCGGGGGACGCAGACTTGGCTTCCTGGTCTCCACCTCACCTGCCCAGGGCCAACTGGAGACCTGCTCGGAAGCAAAGGTCTTACTCTCTGCATTTCCGCGCCGACTTTGGTCCGGACTGCTCCCTCCATTGGGGTTTGAGAAGGTGGTTCTTCGGTCAGAAAACTCAAGAGAGTCCACTTGGGGGGCGCGTGCACTCGGGGTCGCCACGGGGAGGAGTCAGCGATTTGAGTTTTAATAAAAATCCGTTTGCAGCCGGGGCCTGATTTCTCTCCTGATTTGGAGATACGGTCTGCTGCGTTAAATGCCATTATGTACTGTTAAGAAAGGGAAACCCCTAACCTTGTGGGAAAGTAACTTAAGTTCTTGAAGCGTCAGTTTCCAAAATCTATAAAATGGGGTCGAGAGTGGGATTCCCAGGACTGAAGAGTTTAATTTATGATTCCCGTAAAGTGTGGATCAAAGTGAGTGGCATATGGTGAGCCCATTATTGTTACTATTTATGGCTTACCAAGTCTGATCCGTTTTTTGAGTTGTTCAGAGAATCCACACACATGATGATGTTTAAAAACTGATTTTAATCACTAAAATGAACGTTTTAATCACTAAAATGTAATGTCCTTACAGTGTATTAGGATCTGTCACTGTCCTTAGTATGAAACTGGCACAGCATTTACTGATTGGGTCTTGGGAAACTATGGAGGGAGCCCATTATTTATAACCGAGTGGTTCTGATTAAGTCCAGAAAGTTCCTGGTGCTTCAGTTTCTTGATTTAAAACAGTAGGCAATGGAATTCTCTCCCTCCCTCTCTCTCTCTCTGTCCCTCTCAGCTTACTCTGAGAGAGAGGGAGAGAAAGTTGGTGGAGGGACACAGAGAGAGGGAGAGAGAATCCTAAGGAGGCTCCGCACTGATAGTGCATAGCCCAATGTAGGCTTGAACTCATGAACCATGAGATCATGACCTGAGCCAAAGTAGGACACTTAACAAACTGGGCCGCCTAGGTGCCCCTCAAAATAAAGAAAATTTTAAAAATAGGTTAAAACATTAAGGAAGTCATTCCAAAAGCTCTAATTATGAAGGAATGATTGAGAAACTCACTTCTTAGTGAATGCACTCGCTGTTGGAGAGGCGTAACTGTAATGACAAAAATAACAACCACAATAATACATTACTATTATTTTTCTAATATTAGTTAGACCTGTTACTAATTTCTTTTTGCACGTGTTTGCTTTGTCCCCAGCTCTGAATGAAGTGCCATACATGGGATCCTAACTTTAACCCCATCAGTAACATTCTGCAGTTGACTCTTACCGTCCCCATTTTACAGATGAGAAAAGTTGAGGCACACAGCACTGGAGGGATTCACCCGAGGGTTCACAACATTTACAGGCACACACTGGCCCTTTTCTGCAGCTAAAGCTCATCCAGAGGTGATATTTGCCCCCTGCATTTGGATAACAGAGAAGGGGGGCTAGACACCCAATCAATGCCCAGTCTTGCCGGCCACAAACCAGTGACTTTTGCATGCCCTGGTTAGAGGCTGGCTTCACCTTGTTCCCTGTCCTAGTGAGACCAAGCGTGAAAACCCTTGCTTTTTTTCCCCTTACTCTTCCAGGGATAGCAGAGAGAAGGGGAGCACTGCATTGCCATGCTAATCAACCCCCCACCCCTAACAAAACTAACCCTGTTTGGTTCTAAATACAAACAAAAGAACCCTTGGAGTCTGGAGTATGGAACCAGAAAAATCAGGATATTAAGTTAAAGGTTCAGCTTCCCTTTTAGCCTCTTCCGATGAATCTGCTGTAAGCCCAGGAGCAGCAGAGCCCCTCCGGTCCTTCCCTTACAGTGGGCCAGGCTGCGATGACGCCCTTTAAAAAGTCCCTCAACATCTTCTGGGGGAAATAAGTTGGCCCCTGAGTCTCTCCCCTGTGCTCTCTCTAGCCATCTTGCTTAGGGTCATTTGCATGAGAACAGATTCCTTTGTGCGGAGTTGGCCAGCCTGTTCTCCGTCTACGTTTAGAGCCCTTCTAGCCTTCACGTTGGGTTGCTAGGCAGATATGACCCTGGCTTGCAAATAAGCTCACAGCATTTACCAGCCCGTGAGAACTTAAACTTGGGTAAGTAGATTGAAAGGAATCTTCTCTGGAGCTCAGAGAGGAGCAGCCGGTTTTTTAAGGGCGGGGTCTTCAGAGCAGCCAATGAAGAGGGGGAGCCCTTGAGGGGGGTTCTGGGGGAGGCCTTGGTGGCCCACCCGTCCAGTCTCCCTCTTCCTGCCTCTGCACCCTCCCCCTCATTATCTCACCTGAGGGCCTGTGCTGGCAGGAGGGGAGGGGCGGGGAGGGGAACCCATGTGTGTTTGAAGCAAATTCTTGCTTTAAAACTTTACTGCTTCTCCAGACAGCGGAGAACCCAGCAAACTTCCCCGTAGGAATTCCAGGCAGACGTGTTGGGTTTATTAATGGTTTGAAGGTAAGGCAGGGCCCCACGAGTGGGAATGTGCGCTCCTGAGGGCATTTGAAGATCTGCCAAGGGGCTCGAGGCCCGGAGAGTTTTCCTGCCATCCGTGTTCAGAACATGAGCTCTCTCCTAAAGCCACCGTGGGGCAGGCCTGGTGGCCCGTTAGTCTTGGGCGGCTGGCTTTTCCTTTATAATCGGAGCCAGGATCTCACTAGGGTGCACTCGGCCAGCTGAAAACGTCTCTGGGGTGAATATTGAAATATTCAGGGAGGACTCTTTCTTCAAGGCAGTATGCCCCATCCCCCAGTCCGTCTTACAAAGATGCTTTTGCAATAATAACAACTTGTCCAAATGCACAATGTGTGTTGTTTGATTATAAAGTATCACTTCTAGGAGTAAGTGTGATCATCATTTGACCCAGAAGGGATTTTTCTTTTCTTTTCTTTTTTTTTTTTTTACACTTGGGACATAAAACACAGAATTTCAATTTATACCCGAAGTCTGTGTTCAGAGAAACAAGATAAGGTAATTAAGTACTTTTGAATCTATAAGTATATTGTGTTGACACAGAATGGAAACACAGTTTTGAAAAAAAGGAGAAGAAAAAGGATAGAAAATTTCTGACCTCGTGAGAAATGTTCTCATGTAATTTTCATAATTTTTCAAAAGTTTATTTATTTATTTTGAGAGAGAGAGAGAGAGAGAGAGAGAGAGAGAATCCCAAGCAGGTCCACAAGGTGATGTGGGACTCGAATTCACAAAACTGTGAGATCATGACCTGAGCCGAAATCAAGAGTTAGATACTTAACCGACTGAGCCACCCAGGCGCCCCATTCAACTCATGTAATTTTTAAATGAATGGTGATGGTTTTCATATGACTCTGACGTTTGTGTTACACCAAATATATTTAAAAAGAGTGGTTTTGGGGCGCCTGGGTGGCTCAGTCGGTTGAGCGTCCGACTTCGGCTCAGGTCATGATCTCACGGTTCGTGGGTTCGAGCCCCGCGTCAGGCTCTGTGCTGACAGCTCGGAGCCTGGAGCCTGCTTTCGATTCTGTGTCTCCCTCTCTCTCTGCCCCTCCCCTGCTTGTGCACTGTCTCTCTCTCTCTCTCTCTCTCTCAAAAATAAACAAACATTAAAATTAATTAATTAAAAAATAAAAGAGTGGTTTAAAATAGTTTTACTGGAAAGGTCAACATTTACAGGTACAACTGGGGCGCCTGGGTGGCTCAGTCGATTGAGCGTCCGACTTCAGCTCAGGTCAGGATATCATGTTTCATGGGTTTGAGCCCCACATAGGCTCTGTGGTGACAGCTCAGAGTCTGGAGGCTGCTTCGGATTCTGTGTCTCCCTTTCTCTCTGCCCCTCCCCCGCTGGTGCTCTGTCTCTCTCTGTCTCTCAAATATCAATAAACTTAAAAAAAAAAAAATTAAAAAAACATTCACAGGTACAAACCAAAACAATATCTTTGGCAACTATGATGAAACATTGAACAGAACTTAAAACCTTCATGAGGTTGGTATGGACTGAAAGTGTGGGGGCCCCCCACGGCCCCTAAATTTGTATAGTGAAGGCCTCACCTCCAATGTGGTAGCATTTGGAGATGGGCCTTTGGGAGGAATTAGGTTTAGACAGGGTCGAGAGGTGGGCCTCCATCATGGGATTAGTACCCTTCCGAGAGGGAGAGAGAAGGGACTCCTGGGGACCCAGTGAGAAGGCAGCAGTCTGCAGGCCGGGAAGAGAGCCCTCCTCCCCCACCCCTGCTGCCATCCCAGCCACCAGAACTATGAGAACACGCGTTTCTAGGGTTTAAGCCGCCCAGGCTCTCATACTTGTTCTGGCGGCCCTGGCTGATGGGTAGCGAGGGGACTAACCGTTTCCCCAAATTCTTTTAGAGGAGACCCAGGCACAAGGATTTGCAGGGCCACTGAGTACGACCCTGTGAGTGTGAGGACAAGGAGGGTGGGGTTCCCTCTGAGGAGATACAGCACCCCCAAGTCCCCACCGCAAGCCCTGGGAGGCCAGGTGCAGGCTTGGTAACTGAGAATCACAGATGTAAGATGCAGTCGGCGTGGGCCCTGGAGGGCCCTGACCTTGAACCCCAGCTCTGTTCTCAGTAGCTGTGTCTCCTTGCTGGGCAAATCACTTAGCCTCCGTCTGCCTCAGACTGCTTATCCGTGAAGGGGGGATAACAATATTACTGCACAGAGTTGTCATGTGGGGGGCTTAGTGCCGTGAAGCTGGGTTCACCGAGTTACCGTGTGTGAGGGGCTTAGCAGCTTAGTGCTGGGTCTGGCTCACGAGGAGTTATCCTAAGTCTTGGTGGGAGACCAGAGAGGCCTAGAACCAGGAAAGACCTTACAAGGACTGGCAGGGGGAGGGGGAGGGGGAAGCAGGGGGAGGTTCTGGGCTTAGGGACAGGAAGGTCCCCTCCCCACCCTCTGGTGATCTGACCTCTATCATGCGTGCTTACGATTCAGTGCAGGGTTGATGATGTATCACTGGGTGTGTCTCTTTAACTCCAGAGTGAGTTTTACTTGACTTCAACACTGATATTCATCCCTAGGCTTCTGGGTCTTGATAGTTTACGGCTCCTAGTTCGGTCACCCTCTCAAAACTCTCTCAAGCCTGTTGTAAGAGTACCAGACACAAAACAGAAAATCAGAATTGCCGGAGCAAAGAGATTCTCATCATCCCATTGCTTTCAGGAACAAGGCCGTGCCCGATTAAAAGTCGAAGACACAGTTGTCGGTCACCACATCTAATCGGCCATGTTGGAAAGCGTGTGGGACCCCTGGGCTTGGCCCCGATTAAGGTAAGCTTTCCTTGGACAATTGTTGGGGGTGCCCCACCCATCATGTTGCTCAAGGCCAAGGATTAAAAACCTGCTCTCCTGCTACGTTTCTGGCCTAAAGGGAGATGCTGGCTCTCCCCTCTTCTTGTCTAAACACGCATAGCCTGTCCTGCTGCTCTGGGAACAAAACAGTGTTAAGCTTTGATTTTAACCCTTTAGGAGCTGTGCATCCACTCATTTCCACACAGCTAGGGGGGTAGGGGATGGAAGCTAGGAGGCTGTCCTGGGCTGTGTTACGGACAGGAGGCCAGGAGGGGACCCTGGTGTGCTTGTGGTCGGTGGAGGGTTCTGGCCCTCCTCAGGGGAGCCCACATGCGCAGTCAGGGTCCATGGTGGGACTAGGGACGGAGAGGGTCCGTCCTACCGTCCCACAGCCATCACCTCCCCATCCAGGCAGCCTCTGCTCATTACAGCCTACGCACGAGCCCTGATGAATGCAGTTGTTTCCCGGGCCACAGAACCACACCCCAGAGAATGTGGTCCCTTCTCTCCGAGTGTTTACTGTCTAGTTCAGAAGACGGGACACACGTGTGATTGTTACCTAAAGCAGGATTTCAACAAGCGCACTTTTCTGAGGGAGGATCTCAGAGGAAGGGGAACTCAGAAAGGCCATCTGAGGTTAAGGAAGTGATGAGACAGAGCTGAGCTTTCCGGGCGGGACGGAGCAGGCTTGGCCACGGCTGATCCTGTTAGATGCATTCGTCCAGCCAGTATTGATTGGACTCCCTCTGGGGTAGGTACCCGGATCATGCAGTGCGTAAAACACATAGACATGCCTGCCCTTATGTACCTTACAGTCTAGACTTGTGGCTTTTCTCGCTGGAGCACCAAGCCCGGGGGCTGTTTCTGATATTAACATGTAACTCGCACTTGCCAGCTTCCAACTGGCATCCAAGGGGAGATTTCCCTCACATCCACTCTGCATCTCAGCTTGATCTCCTACTGTTTAAACTGTCTAAAAAAACCAGATTTGCTGGTAGGTAGGAGTGCTCCAAAGATCATGACAGCTGTCTCCAGAGTCTGCCCAGGCCCAGGGACCTCCCTCAGGTTTAGCCAAAATGGCACAGACAACCGCGGGATTGTGTGACAAGGAACTGGAGTTTGGAGCTGGACTTGTCACTTTCCCTTTGGCATTGTTTGCGACCATGGCGTTTGTGGCTCCAGGATCTACCAGCAGAGCGTGCTGGCAAATGGTTATGACAAAGACAGCCAATAGCTACAGGGAGTCCGGATTTCACCATCGACACTCAGAATAGTTTTGCTTAATATTAATTTTAATAACGCTTTGGGCTTGTATAGTACTGTTATGCCCAGATTTTAATATCACCCCCAAAAACCAGAGACTGCCAGGGAGACCGAGTCACACATGCAAAAGCAAAGGGCGGTTTTATTACGGGCTTAGGCTCTCCAGGGCCTAAACTCGGGCTCACAAACTTTACCAAAGCAGTGGATCTGTGCTGAGAGCCCCGAACAATGGGTTTGGGAAGGGGGAGTTACAGGAAATTGTGACACAGGAACAGTGATCCAATCATTATTATGCAATATTATCGACTGCAGGTTTAACCATTCACATTGCCTAGAGTATTTGTTGCTTTTGGCGGGACCCAATCACAACATTTAGAGTATTGACCAATCAGAGTGGGCCCAGGACCCTCACATAGGGCGTGACTAGTCTTAA
This sequence comes from Mungos mungo, assembly GCA_004023785.1. Taxonomy (NCBI): domain Eukaryota; kingdom Metazoa; phylum Chordata; class Mammalia; order Carnivora; family Herpestidae; genus Mungos; species Mungos mungo. Next base: position 33,190 of record PISW01009272.1, on the reverse strand, counting down.
CCTCCATCTTTAGGCCCGCCCTTAGAAAAGGTGTTAGCTGGACTTTCCTGATTGGGTGTTACAAGGGTGGTCCCTTCTGCCTTGGGCAACGTGTGCCCTTCTATTGTCTCATGAAGTCAGTTTCAGACCTGCGTCCTTACAGTACTTTTTTCAGAGTGTTCTCATATTTGTTATCTCTTCATCTTCAACCCAACAGAGAGACGGAATGACAATAGCCAAGGTTTCTGAGCCGAGAGCAGGCACTTGTGTTAGATTATTTCATCCTCGTGTTGTGTTTGAGGTGAGGACAGTTTACTGTGGCTCTATTTTTCACGTAAGTGGGTAAACTGAGGCAAGGAACTTTTTTTTTTTTTCTCTTTACTTTCTTGGTACTTACTCAAGGTCACACACTGGGAAATGATAGTGCTGAATCCTGGACTCACATTCTCCTGGAAACAGGTCACCACGTGTGCCCAAAATCAGTTTTCCCAAAAGGCGGATTTGGCGAGTGACCACCTCCCTGGATGGAGCATTATTCCCCCAGGCTTTGCCTTTTCCTCCCTACTTCCTAGGCCTCTTCCTTAGCCTCAGGGGTTCTCGGTTAGAGTTTAGCTGGAATCTTTTATCAATTGGCTCGGGCTGCATAACAAAACACTGCCCACTGGGGGCTTAAATAGCAGAACTTTATTTGTCACAGTTCGGGAGGCTGGGAATTCTTAGATCAAGGTGCTGACCAATTTGGGTGCCTGGCGAGGACTCTTTTCCTGGCTCGCACAAGGTCCCCTTCTTGCTGTTTCTTCACCTGTCAGCGAGAAAGATCGAGCTCTCTCTCTGCTCTCTTCTTAGAAGGACACTAGTCCCATCAGGAGGGCCCCACCCTCATGACCTCATCCAATGCTAATCACACTGGGGGTCGGGGTTTCAACATACCAGTTCTGGAAGGGCACATTCCATCCGTTACAGAATCTCACGGATTGCACTGTAGAGGCAGATCAGATAAATCTGCGAAAACACAAAAGATAGCACATAGCATTTCCTTGAAAAGTCCCAATTCTCATGCAAAAGTGATACGGGCACCTGAACATTTGACACGTGAAACCACTGATCAATCATCCCGGGAGGGGGAGAAGGCCAAGGTGTAGGGGGCAGGCCTGCCAAAAAAATGGTTGAATCTGAATCCGATTTCGCCATTGGATCTGCAAGTCAGTTAACAGGCGCTGGGGAGACATTTTAAGTTAACACCACGGGGTGCAATCAGCCATGTCCAAAATTGAGAAATTTTACAGGAGAAACAACTGAATTTATTTGTAAATATATTGCAAGGAAAACAGAGGAGGAACTCACACATGAACAGAGAAGAGACCTGTGAACCAAAGGCAACGTGTGGTGGACTTTGTTTGGATCTGGGATTAGAATTAAGAAAAAAAAATTTTTTTTTAATGTTTACATTTTTTAAAAATAAAACATTGGTGAGACAGTGGGTGACATTTAAACATTAACTGGAGGGGCACCTGGGTGACTCAGTCGGTTAAATGTCCGACTTTGGCTCAGGTCATGATCTCATGGTTCGTGGGTTTGAGCCCCACGTCAGGCTCTGTGCTGACAACTAGCTCAGAGTCTGGAGCCTGTCTTCAGATTCTGTGTCTCCCTCTTTCTCAGACCCTCCCCTGTTCATGCTGTCTCTCTCTCTCTCTCTCTCTCTCTCTCTCAAATAAATAAAAACAGTAAAAAAAATTTTTTTAAAAAAACATTAACTGGAGTTTTGAGGGTCCTAACAAATCATTGTTAATTTTAAAAAGTGGCTACTCATTGAATTATAGGTCTCTTTAAAAAGGATTATTATCTTTTAGAGGAACATGTAGAAATAATGTTGGGGGCGCTTGGGTGGCTCCGTCGATTAAGCGTCCAACTTCAGCTCGGGTCATGATCTTGCAGTTTGTGAGTTTGAGCCCCGTGTCAGGCTCTGTGCTGACAGCTCAGAGCCTGGAGCTTGGAGCCTGCTTCAGATTCTGTGTCTCCTTCTCTCTCTGCCCTTCTCTTCTCACTCTCTGTCTCTCAAAAATAAATAAACATTAAAAAAAATTAAAGAAAAAAGAAATCATGTTGGATGAAGTTACATGATATCTGAGGTTTGTTTCAAAATAATCTGTGTATGTGAAGAACGAGAGAAAGGGAAATAGTTGGTGCGGGGGGGGGGGGGGGGGGGGGGGGGGGGGGGGGGGGGGGGGGGGGGGGGTGGTCAGGCGAGACCAGGCTGGCCGCATGCTGATAACTGTCGAATCTAGATGCTGGGTAGATGTGCACGAGTTTCTCAACTTTTGCATGTTCGACAACTTCCGTAACGAAATGTTTAATAAATAATAAGTAAGTGCTGCTTTGTCCAAAGTCCTTAAACACGTAGCAAACAGGGAGTGGGTTGAGGGAATGGATTTCAGGTACTCGACCTTGACTCCCTTCTGTTTGACCACCCTTCTTGCGATGTTCCTTCTCAAGTGGAGGATAGAATTCTAGAGAACGGATGTTATTTGGAGGCCCCTCTACTTTGTCCCCTCTTCTGACATGTGTTCAAGGACCCAGATACAGTTTCCGCAGGGCCACTGTGCCTTCAGAGCCATGGCATGAAGCCACCTCCGCTCTCCCAAATTGGCTCCTGCCACACGGCTTTCCTCTCTGACACTTGCAACAGGTGGTTCTAGCTAATGCTAGGCAGGATGTCATACGCCCCATGGGGATGAGTGTCCTGGCGTTGTTGCGTTTGCAGAGGAAAAAAACATTTCTCTCTCTTTTCTTGTATCTATCTCTACGCAATGCTGGGTATTAACTACACTTATTATGACAATCATTTCCTAATATAGAAGTCATGTCATTGTGTGTCCACCTTATACAGTGCTTATGTCAATTACATGTCAATAAAATGGAAAGAAAATGAAACAAAAAAAATTTCCTTTGCTTCTTCTGTTGAGCTAAGACTGAGACCCCCAGATACACTCTAAGAAAGCAATCTTTCTGAGTTGAGGCAGCCCCTGACAGGTTAGGGCCTCAGGGCAAAGGAAGGGGACCCACAAGGACGTTTAAACAATTTTTTTTCATGTTTATTTATTTTTGAGAGTGAGAGCACACGCAGGGGAAGGGCAGAGAGAGGGGGAGACACAGAATCCAAAGCAGGCTCCAGGCTCTGAGCCGTCAGCACAGAGCCCTACGCGGGGCTCGAACTCACCCAACCGTGAGATCATGACCTGCGCCGCAGTCGGATGCATAACCGACGGAGCCCCCCAGGCGCCCCTGTATGAGGATGTTTATATAGACACTCGATAACCTGAATAACTGTTCGTCTTGGTTACCAAGGTAACCGGCTTCTCCTCTCCACTTGGGCCTGGGTTTGGGTGCGTCGGAATTGAAGGAGGTGCTCACGGTTAGAGTCACGTGAGCACAGGTGGGCTCAGAGATGGTGCGTCCCAGGCCCTGCGCGTGCCTCACCTGAGCGCGGTCTCTCGCCTGGGCTCACCTGGACTGGTGCCACGGGCTCCGGACTTCTCAGCGTCTTTTCTTACCTGACGCCCTGCAGCACCGTTGCTTATTCTCAGCAGAGCAGGGGAGGGATCCTGGCACACAGGTCAGAACTCACACTCCCCCCTCTACTGCTCTTACAGGGGCTCCTTGCCTGCTGATGGCACGCGGTAGCCCTTTGCCTTCCCCATGAGGTCGTCCCTGGCCTCTTTAACTTTGCCCCTGCTCTCCCCACCCTCAGGAGCTGCTTCCTGCCTTGATTCTCTTGCCAGCGCTTACATTTTACTCATGTCCCTTCTTCCCCTGCAAGACAGTAAGTGGCAGGAGGGCAGGGGTTTTGGTGATCCTCTCACTGCTGTACGCACCGCGCCCAGCCAGACACCTGGCACTCCGTCCCTGTCTGCATGGGGGACTCATTTCAGACCACACGTGGGCGGCTGGTGCCCCAGGCCCCGCCTGGCCATCCCCCTGGGACTCTCCAGCCCAGCCAGCGCGTGACCACGCTCTGATTTGGCAGGTAAAATAACATACTGTGCCGCCAGAGATCACAGTCCCCCCCCCCCCCCCCACTGCCTCTGCGCCTTTGTCTTTTTTGGCCTCAACTCATCAGAAGCTTTGTCTCCGGAAAACCAACAGAGCCCTCTGCCAGAAAGGTCTGCCCGACCTTCTTGTTATTTCAGCTGTTTTCAAGGCCCTCCGGCAGGCTGCTTGGCCACAGGGAGGCCCTCGGGGAGCCGGGTCAGGTGATGGACTCGAAGCCCTGGTGTTCAGACACCGCGGCACCGGCACCGCAAAGCGCATCTTCAGGTTGCCTCTTCCCATTCCGTTCTCAGCCCTTCTGGCCAACAGCTTGCCCGTTGGTCATTTCGCTGCTGATGAGCCAGCGCCCTTTCCCACAAGCGAGGCTGGAACTTGAAGGGAGGCCACGCTTCGGCAGACCCAGAAGCCTTGCTTTGCCGTGGGGGGTGTAGAGGAAAACACGAATCGTCATGAAGCCGATGGGCAACTCAAGGTCCCTCTGTCGCTGCCCAAGGAACCTTGAGGCACCGGGAGTGGCTCATGCTTGCGCTCAGCAGGGGACTCTCCCAGTTTGTTCTGCTTGGATGGAGCCGGCGGGCCTTCCTTGTGGGGTCTGTCGAGGAAGGTGGTCTAGTTCCTTCCAGCCCAGTGGAAGGAGGAGGGGATGCTCAGTTTGCCGAAGACTCCCCTTTACTTCCTGAGCCCATCAACATGCTCCTCGCCTGTGTCCAGGAGAGGAGGGAGGGTGATGCATCGAGAAAGCTGGGGAAGCAACCTCAGATAAGGCTCCGAGCACAAAGACACTTCCCCCAAGTTCATCGACGTATAACGGACAAATAAAACGTGTTTGTGTTTACTGTGTCCAAGGTGACGTTCTGATGTACGGTGTAGTCTGAAGTGATTTCCACAGTCTAAGGAAGGCATGCAGCACCTCACACAGTTACATATGTTTTAAATTTTTTGTGGCCAGACATTTAAGATCTACCCTCGTAGAGGATTTCAAGTACGCAACAGAGTATCATCAGGGTACCCTAGAGCCCCGAAGTTGTTCATCTTGCATCACTGAAAGTTTGTCTTCTTTGACCCAATCACCGTATTTATGCCTCCACCCCACCTCAGCCACTGCCAACCACCGTTCTACCCTCCGCTTCTATGTGTTCGACTTTTTTAGATTTTGTATAGAAGCGAGATCACGCAGTGTTTCTCTTTCTGTCGCCTGTCTTTCTGTCACTCAGCATAATGTCTTCCAGGTTCATCCAGGTTCTTGCAAAGGCCTTCTTTTCCACGATCCTTTTTTTTAAAGGCTGAGTAATATTCCACTATATATATATATATATATATAATATATGCATATTTTCTTTATTCATCCATTCATGGACCCTTAGATTGTTTCCGTATCTTGGCTACTGTGAATAAACACAGGGTGACGATCTCTCTTCACGATACTGATTTCATCTCTGGATATAGACCCAGAAGTGGGATTGCTGGACCATACGGTCATTCTGTTTTTAATTCTTTGAGGAACCGCCATCCTGTTTTCCATAAGGTCAGCTTGGGTCTTAATCAAAGCCTGTGGCTTCAGGTCCATTCTTTGAACGCCTGGTTTGCCTTTTCACTGTAGTTAAAAAAAAATAAATAAATAAATGGGGAAAAGATTAAATATCTCCCTGGAGGTATGGGCGTGAAGGATAATGCAATGGTGTACTGGCTAAATTAGCTTATTTCCATTCAGTGAAATTTTTAAGTATTAATGATTCTCTTTGAAAATCCTCAAAGGAATGTTTTATCATGGACCGGTTAAGAAAAACGATCTGTTTATTTATGTTCCCACCTTCATTTTAGCTTTTTTCGTAAGTGAATTTTTTCCCCCTGAAGTCCTTCGTGTTGGGTCATTCCAGAATGGATTACTGACAAAGAATGAGGCCGCCCTAGACCTCCAAGCTAAGTAGCTTTGAGAAGCAAAGCCTCCTATGATTGTTGCTTATGGTCAGAAGCCAGTAGAATGAGGCTGGGAATCCACCAGCAGGTCAATGAGTGTTTGTTGGGCACCCAAGAGCTCTTTCTTCTTCTAGAAAGGGAGAAGCCTTTGGGGCCTCAAGATCAACAAATACCGGTCGAATCTAATTGAGTTTGAAAGAATAACTCTCCTTTTGGAAAACAGAAGAATTCGCATTTCTGAACAATTGATTCATTGGCCTCCAGATGACCATGACCGTTTACTTGAACTCCTTTTTATTTTGATTCGGGATGTATCTTCCCATCTTTTGGAGTTTTATCTGAGCCTTCCAGAATTTACATGTCTCCTATTCCTCACCCCCCCATCCCACCCCCCACCCCATCCACTTGGGTTGGCAGTTGGGGTGGCTGGCTGGCTTAGTACATTCTTTCCTCAAGGGCAGGGACACCCAAGTGTAAATCACATCCACCATTCCCCAGCCCCCAGTGGCATCTTTGTGTCTTACAACTGGGTTCTGTAGCTCTCATGCGCTTGGTGGCTTGGGCATCCAACGTGTTTTCATTCGGTCCAGAATTTCAAGTCTGTGCCTCCTTACTTGCCTTGTAAATTTAGGGCTTTCAAGTGAAATAGGGGTGATACGGTTTTATTCTGTGGTTCCCATTTGCAAGTGGCAGTTGAACATATACCTTTAGTTCCTTTTTATTTTTATTTTTTCAAAATTCAGCCTAATTTTTTGCTTTTGTGCTATCCACTGAAGCTGAATTATCTCCAGTAGGTTAAACAGCTCCAGATTGGTTAGATTTCTTCTTGGACAAGAATCATGATGTTTTTTTTTTTTAAATTTTATGTTTATGTATTTATTTTGAGAGAGAGAGAGAGAGAGAGAGAGCACAGACAGGAAGGGCAGAGAGAAGGGCAGACAGAATCCCAAACAGGCTCCTTACTATCAGGGCAGAGCCCAGTGGGGGGCTCAAACTCACAAACTGTGAAATCATGACCTGAGCCAAGATCAAGAGTCTAACACTTCACCAACTGAGCCACCCAGGTGCCCCATGATATTTTTATGTCCAAGCATCTTGTTACTCAAGGTGTGATTTAAGGGCTTATAATAGGCACCAGCTGGGGGCTGTACTTGATAAGCTCTAGCTGATTTGTATGTACATCTAAGTGTGAGAAGCCCTGATTGAGCGTGTCTTTAGAGTTTCTTATTATAAATTGCTTGTTGGGGTGCCTGGGTGGCTCAGTTGGTTAAGTGTCTGACTTCACCTTAGGTCACGATCTCACAGTTCATGGGTTCGAGCCTCACGTTGGGCTCTGTGCTGACAGCTCAGAGCCTGGAGCCTGCTTCGGATTCTGTGTTTCCCTTTCTCTCTGGCCTTCCCCTGCTTATGCTGTGTCTCACTCTCAAAAATAAATAAACATTAAAAACTTTTTTTAAGTTACTTGTCAAGATATAAAGGGACAATTTCCATTAAGTTTTTTTGGGGATATGTTCTTGACATTTTATGGTGAAAGATTTCTGCTAGCAAAATCAAAAGTTTTAAGTGGAGTAGATTATAGATTATACCATTAGTTTCCTTTACGTTTCTTTTTTTCTCAAATTAATTTCCATCAAGAATTTTATAGAGAAATACCAGTTGACACCATGCCTGTTAGAAAGAATCATGTCTTGTTAATGAAGATCTCACTCTTCCTTCTAGAATTTTCAATGGGTTTGATAAGGTCATACTTAGTCTGGGAGTTTCTTGTGAATCAGAGACACATGGTAGGGTGAGCGTAGGGGAGAAACTGGGATTTCGCAGAGGTGGGTTCTGGTCCTTGTCCCTCCCAGGGCAGCGGACCTCCGTGTTCCCATCCATATAGCAAGTGGGTTTAGCGACGCCCTGGAATGGCGTTACCAACCTTGTGATCATCAGTCCATTGCAAATACTATTATCATCACAGTTCGTCAGGTGGAGAAACTGATGAACCAGTTACATAGTCGAATCAGAAGGAAAACATCTGTTGGCGTGGAAAAGAGATTATTTCCTAAGCTACTGAGTAAAACACAGCTGCACTGGCAGTTTTAACTCTGTTTTCTTGTCAATTTTTGTTCTTTCAGGAAACCTTACAGAAACATGAAGCCCTCCACCATCTGGAACTGAGAAACCCATTCAAGACTGACTGCGGCTTGTAGAACGTCCAGGTGTTCTGCAGATGTGAGAATTCGTCCTGCTCTCGCCAGCTGGAGTCCTGAACAGAAGCAAGGCTTGTGCTGTGGCCCTACCATCCCTGAGCACAGAGGGGTCATTTTTTTAAGTGGCCAAACAGCCATCACTGACGTGGGTGTCTGATTGCCGCACGTGGCTGGTCCCAGGCAGCTCTCGGAGCTGCAGGGGGCAATCCAAATTCGGGGTGGCAAATTCCCTGACTCTCTTGAATTAGCAAGCCAGGCGGGGGGCTCATTCCGCAGCCCCAGCATCTGTATAGGTGCCAGCACCAACACCACCACCACCACCAGTGTCTCCTTGCACAGACAGTCCCTGCACTGAAAGTGAGCAGAAGCAAGCGCTTGGAAAAATCTTTAGCTGTGGCCCATTGACAGTCTTGCCCTCCCCCCCCACCCCACCATGGGCTGGCTTTTTCTAAAGGTCCTCTTCGTGGGGGCGGCTTTCTTGGGAGGTCTTTATCCTCTTGTGGATTTTTGCTGCAGCGGGGACACAAGAGGCCAGAAGCCGAACTTCGTGATCATTCTGGCAGATGACATGGGGTGGGGTGACCTGGGAGCGAACTGGGCAGAAACGAAGGACACTGCCAACCTTGATAAGATGGCCGCAGAAGGAATGAGGTGAGTCTCGTGGATGCTGGACTCTTGCTGGGGGAGGGGGCAGCATAAAGCACCTGAACAATTGATGGGTCCCCGTTGACTTCATTAATTGATGGACTGATTTGGTTTGAAGCCAGTATGGCGTCTTGAAGAAATCCATCCATTCATCTGCCTGATAAGATTCAGGGTGTGTGTGTGTGTGTGTGAGAGAGAGAGAGCTGGGAGTACAGAGGTAAACAAGATACGCCTGGAGCCTATAGTCTGGTAGAGCAGACAAGTTACAAGGAAAGTCAGCACGACAGTCTAGAACACGAGCCCGCATCAGGAGTGTCTTTGGAGAAGGCGTGTACCTAGCCTGGTGGCTCCTGGGAGAAGGTAACCTTTGAAGAGCAATGAGTCAGGCACACGGGATTAGGACAATTTCTCTGTGAGTAGATAGGCCTTCCTGGTCCACATCAGGGTGAAATTAACTCCAAGGGCCATTAAAGAGAAGGGCATGTGCATCTTAAAATATTTTTTATTTAAATATTTTTTATTTATATTTGAGAGACAGGGGCATGTGCATCTTAATGGGTTGGGATGTTTATAAGCTCTTTGCCTGCTTGGAAAGAGAACATGTATTCGAGCATTCAGAATTTTTCCTTTCCTTTCCTTTTCTTTCCTTCCCTTCCCTTCCCTTTCCTTTCCATTCTATTCTTTTTCTTTATTTTATTTAAAATTTTTTAATGTTTATTTATTTTTGAGAGAGAGAGAGTGAGAGAGAGAGAGAGAGAGAGAGAGAAAGAGAGTGAGACATAGCATGAGCAGGGGAAGGACAGAGAGAGAGGGAGACACAGAATTCGAAGCAGGTTCCAGGCTCTGAGCTGTCAGCACAAAGCCCAACGTGGGGCATGAACCCATAGACCTCGAGATCATGACGTGAGCTGAGGTTGGATGCTTAATCGACTGAGCCACCCAGGAACCCCTGATTTTATTTCATTTCATTTCATTTTATTTCATTTCAATTCATTTTATTATTTTAGAGAGAAGAGCATGAGCCGAGGAGGGGGGCCGAGGGAGGGAAAGAATCTTTTTTAATGTTTATTTTATTTTTGAGAGAGAGAGAAAGCAAGTGAGCATGAGCAGGGGATGGGCAGAGAGAGGGGGTGGGTACAGAGGATCCTATCTGTGCTGACAGCAGTGAGCCTGATGTGGGGCTCAAACCCACGAACCACGAGATCATGACCTGAGTTCAAAGTCGGATGCTGACTGACTGAGCCACCCCGGAGCCCCAGAGCGTTCAGACTTTTGGGTGTTCATCTTGAGCTGACGGCGGTCCGACTTTCCAGCTTGGATCCGCTTGCTCTGCATTAAACCCCTCTGTTGAGTTCAGCGGAAATCCTCCCCACGAACCAGTTAGGATGGCGTGTGGGGCATCTCCACAGACTTTGAGCCACTTCCATCCTCGAGCTCAGAGCTCCCCCGGAGACACATACCCTTGAGGGTGCCTCCCTCTGGTCTCACCCACTCCAGCCCCCCCCACCTCACCTCAGCCAAAATGAAATTTCTAGAAACACTCCTCTGTTTCCAATCCTTCAAAGGCATTTCGTGGCCCCAGGGATACAGTCCACACTCTGGACAGCGGCTTACAAGACCAGCCCATCCTCCACGCTGGCTCTCTGCACGGCCTCTCTGGGCACCTGCTGCCCCCTTCCATCTGGACCTCACCTGTGTGATGCCGTCTTCCGGCTTTACTTCCCACTTCCTCTGCTTTGTTAGTTTCTGCTCACCATCTGGGTCCCCGGTGCCCCAGGAGGTCCTGGAGCAAGCTTTCCTGGACGCTGCATGGGCTCCTTGCCACCTCTTTTGCTGCTCTCACCGTGATTGCTTCCCTGTCTCACCCTCCCCCCTCCCCGTGCTGGGTTAAAGAGTGTGCTCCCCCCAAGTCATGCCCGCCTGGAACCTCAGAACAGGACCTCATTTGGAAACATGGGACTTTGCAAACGTAATTTATTATGGGTCTTAATGATACCCCCGTCCAGGGAGGCTGGGTCCCAAATCCAATGACTTGTGTCCTTACGAGAAGAGGAGAGGACACAGAGAGACATCCAGAAGAGGTGATGTGAAGACACAGGAACAAAGTACTGGGTCTGCAAGCCGAGAATGCCAGGGGTTGGTGGCAACCACAAGAAGCCAGGAGGGAGCACACGTCAGGTTCTCTTCTGAGCCTCCATCTTGGTTTCAGACTTCCGGCTTCTTGAACTGTGACAGAACACATTTCTGTCATTTTCAGCCTCCGGGTTCTGGTAATCTGCTGTGGCAGCCACAGGACATTCATGCACACCACCCCCCTTCTAACTTTGGCCTTTGGGACGAAAAGTGCCTTGTGTCTTCTTCCCCGCTGGTATTCCTAGGACAGAGCATAGTGCCTGGTGCATAGTAGGCAATTTATGTATAATTGTTCATCAATGCATGGGCTTTTGAAGTTCAAGATACCAGGGCACTGGGGTTGCTTAGTCGGTTGTGTCAGGCTTCAGCTCAGGGCATGGTCTCACAGTTCGTGGGTTCGAGCCCCAGCATTGGGCTCTGGGCTGACAGCTCAGAGCCTGGAGCCTGTTTGGATTCTGTTTCTGTCTCTCTCTGCCCCTCCCCTGCTTGCTCTCTGTCTCTCTTTCTCTTAAAAATAGATAAACATTAAAAAAAAAAAAAGAACTGGGGCGCCTGGGTGGCTCAGTCGGTTAAGTCTCCGGCTTCGGCTCAGGTCAGATCTCACGTTTGTGGGTTCGAGCCCCGCGTCAGGCTCTGTGCTGACAGCTAGCTCAGAGCCTGGAGCCTGCTTCCAGTTCTGCGCCACCTTCCCTCTCTATCCTCCCCCTCTCATGCTCTGTCTCTCTCTGTATCAAAAATAAAAAACATTAAAAAAAATTTAAAAAAAAAAAAAAAAGAACTTTGGGGCATTTGGGTGCTCAGTCAGTTAAGCATCCGACTTTGACTCAGGTCATGATCTCACGGTTCACGGGTTTGAGCCCCATATCAGGCTCTGTGCTGACATCTTGGAGCCTGGAACCTTCTTCGGATTCTGTGTCTGCCTCTCTCTGCCCCTCCCCCACTTGTGTTTTCTCTCTCTCTCTCTCAAAAATAAATAAACATTAAAAGAATTTTTTAAAAAAGAAGTCCAAGATACCTTGAAATGTCACCCCAAATTTTGCATGTTGGAATTTTTTTTTTCTGGAGAGAGATTTAATCCATAGCATTTACCAGATTTCAAAGGGAACCAGATTACCGAATCCTTAAGAGCTTCTGCTTTTAGTGGGTTTGTGGGGAAATATCTGGCCTCTTATTTAAACCGAGATTTCTGAGGCCAAGACATTCTCCTTATGAGCTGTCCCCACCCGCATGCTCCCATCCTGAACAGAAACCAGATGCAAACACGGCTCGGTGGGCTCTCCTATTTTTTTCTTCCATTTATGAAAATATGCTCCCCATTTGGGCCTTGCGACAGGGGCCGGGCGACGGCCCTCTGGACCGACGTGGGCAGCTTTTCTATCTGCGCCTTGTTGACAGGAAAGCAGGTTTCCTGTGAGGCGGGGGGTTGATTCATCGCCGGCTTCTTCCCCTGCCTACTCACGGCCAGTGGGGAAACACGACTTTCGGACAAGAAGTCCTATTGCCAAAGAGGGTCCCCGGGTGACCAGAGAAAGTCTCTTTTCCTCGTAGGGTGTCGTTGCCCTAGGACCCCGCAACAAATCACTGTCAGCCTTCGGCCACTCACACTTACTTTCTCACAGTTCAAAAGGCTAGAAGTCCTGAGTCAAGGTGACGGCAGGGCTGGTTCCTTCTAGAAGCTCGGGGGGCGGGGGGGGGGGGCGGCATCGGCGCCTTGCCTCTCTCCTCGCTTCTGGTGGCTGCGGGCAGTCCTTGGCCTCCTTGGTTTGTGGTTACATCACTCTTTTCCCTGACGCTACTGTTCCGTGGTGCTCTCCCCATGGCACATCTGCACCCCTCTCTGCTCATGAGGCCACCAGGCAGTGGCTCTCAGGCCCATCCTAATCCAGTGTGACCTTGGCTCAGCTTCTCAGATTCTCTGTCTCTCTCTGCCCCTCTCCCCTGCTTGTGCTCTCTCTCAAAAGAAAGGGAGAAGGGAGGAGGAGAGGGGAGGAAAGGAGTCAGACTCTGGAGCCAGATGGCTTGGGTTCAAATCCCGACTCTACCACTTTCCATCTGTGTGACTCTGGACCCTCAGAGTTTGCTTTCCTCTTCTGTTAAAGAAGGCAATGGTAGACCCAGCTTCTAGGATGGCCTGGGGATTAAATTTAGTAATCCAGGTAGGCAGCCAGCACAAAGCCTGGCACCCAATAGACATAGATAGATGTTAACTATGGTTATTTTTGGTATTGGGATTAGAAATAATAACCATCTGAATTGTCGATGTGAATGGGCTACTCTGCATAGTGAAAGGTCTAAGTGATAAATCGTGGAAGGAGGAGCAGGTGCCAGAGACAAACAAATCCTGTTAATCTCTATGGGGACCATATAGACTGAGCCAATCTCTGGGGTGGAGTCAAACACAGCAGTGTAGTCGTAGCCAACCTGTGCTCAGCAAATGCAAGGCGCCAGGCTCTGGGCATCACCCTATTTAATTCCGGCCACCACTTGATGTTTCTCTTCTGTCACGGGTGAGGAAGTCAAGGTCAAGCCACTTCCCCAACCTGGCTGTCCTCTGGGGATCTGCTTGATTCTGTTCTGTCCTAGACCAAGTCGTCCAGGCAACACTTCAATGGCCCCATAACACTTCCTCACCAGCACACGCCAATAGTAGGTGTGTTTTTCCCCACTTGGTTATGGTAGATGCAATTTGCCAAATTTGTGGACAGATCGGGCACCATTCACGGCGTAACTGTGAGGTCATCAGTGCCGTAGAATGAAAGGATTCCTTGGGGGAAGAAAGGCAGAACTGTTAGTGCCACAATTTTGTTTGCTTCCTTTGCAGATTTCATAACTTCCGTTTACATAGAGGGAGATGAGGGATCGTGGCCTGAAAGCCCTCCGTCGTCAGGTTTATAGCAGAACTGCCTCATTCGTGGGTGCTCAGGTCACAGAGCATCCTCATCAGGTATCACAGAGCAGGAAACTGAGGCCCAGAGACAAGTGAAGTGTTTTTACTATGCAAAGCCACTGTGTTAAAAACAATGATAAATTATTTGTGAAAAAACAAAAAACAAAAAAGACCCTGAAAGTCAGCAGAAAGCAGCAAGTGTCTCTTTATGAGAGCACATTGCTGTTTGGGACTCTGTAGTGTTCAGTGACAGCCCACGTGTGCACTGTGAGGCGGCCGGGTCCCCGGCACCTGTCAGTAGGTTCCGCAGACAATGCCTTTTGCCCTTGACCTGGTGGGCTGGACGTTTTGTCACTGTTCCATGCAAATTGGAGCCATGCTGTTGAACATTTGAAGATTTAACAACCATAAGATAACCCAAGGAAGATAGAAATGTTGGAATTCAAATGAAAAGGCCATGGACTTAGTAATCAGCCAACACTGAAGCCTTTCAAACAACTAGAAAAAGGGAGCCCAAGGCAACTTGCATTGCCGGGTGGGCTAGAGGAGGGAATCACTCACACTTTAAAAAGGAGATAAAAATTGTGTTTCATTGGCATCTCCTCCAGCTTTTCTGGCAGAGAGTTAACTCTGCAGGTAAGTTGAATCATTGAGAGCGTTATGAGAACCGCTCGAACAAACTTGATCACGCAACACTAGTGTGGTTCTTGTCCGCCCTGTGCCCGGGGAAGGCCAGTGCTGGCTCACCTTGGGATGAACCAGCAACTATTTCCTGATGATTCTGAGCATGAGCGGTAACTTGCATCCACCTCCTGGCTGGTGACTGGACTCCGGCAGTGGCTTTGGGGGTCCAGACTGGGGTTTGAGCACCTGCGAGGTCATGACCCGTGGGTCTCTACAGGGCAGTGGGACCAGCCAGCTAAGCCCAGATACGGGCCGCTCACATAGAGGGTCTCCCGAGGTGGCTCTGAGGCGAGGTTGACACAGTACTTTAGCTACATTCACTTGTGCAAATCGACCTGCAGAACGTTACTCTCACATCTTGGTTCCTTCCCCTCTTGCTTCAGTCCTTCTCTGCCCCCGGTGTCGCCTGAGTTGGGCCAGTGCTGCTGCTGAGTGCAGGCAGCACTGAGCTAGGAGCCAACGATCCATATCCACCACTGGAAGGGCAGGGGCTCCCAGGGGCTTCCGTCTGTTTCTAGAAGGGGCCTGGGCGAGGAATGAATTGATCTGTCAGTTCAGTCAAACACTTCGTGTGACTTCCGTTCCACCATTGGTTTTGTACAAACATTCATCCACCCTGTTATGCCTCAGGTGTTTGTTTGTTTCTGTTTTGTTCTTTTTCCAGCTATCCTGCTGCCTTTGGGGTTTTGCAGCAATTTCAGGGGAGCCGAGAGCGAGGCTGGCACGCACAGCTGCAGGGGATGGTAATGAGGTCTTCACGGAGCTTGGCTAGAAAGAGCATTCTGGGGGAGACTTCTGTTAGTAAGAGAAAGACTCCATCCCCACTGTGCGGCCTCCTGCCGGCTTCATCTCTGTCCCCCAAAGAGTAATTCAGACTCCGGGTTGAGGAAGACAGCCTCTTATCCTTCAAGGTCCTATGACCTTCACCACTAACTTTGAGAAACTTGCTCAGCGTCACGAGACAGACAATTTCACATCTTTGACCTTGGGTAGGTCGGTCCAATGGACGTAAAGTCATGCAATGCCCACCTCCGCACTGGGCCAAGGTGAAGCCCATGAAAGGTCCTGCAGGGTTAAGCCTCGTCTAGATAGCACCCAATCTTAGAGGAAAGCCCCTGAAGGCTCTGGTGCCAACTGCAAGTTCAAACTTGCCTGTCCAGCGGCTATGACTCGTTCTCCTTTTAAGTCTCCCAACTACAGTCATTTGACAAGGAATCTCTGTGCAGAGCAGGTTGTAGGGCAGATGCTGGAAGAGCCCAGCCAGCTGTGCCCTAAGAGTCTTCCGACTGGGTGGGCAATAAGACAAGGAAAGCAGCCTTTAGAATACAGAAGCTCCTGGGGGACTCCATCAGTTAAGTGTCTGACACTTGATTTCAGCTCAGGTCATGGTCTCCAGTTCTTGAGTTCACGCCCTGCATGGGGCTCTGTGCTGACAGTGCAGAGCCTGCTTGAGATTCTCTCTCTCTGTCCCTCTCTCTCTACCCCACCCTGCCTGCCTCTCTCTCTCTCAATAAATAAATAAACTTAAAACTTATTTTTTTATGTTTTATTTTTTTTATTTTTGATACAGAGAGAGACAGAGCATGAGAGGGGGAGGGGCAGAGAAGGAGACACAGAACCGGAAGCAGGCTCCAGGCTCTGAGCTAGCTGTCAGCACAGAGCCTGATGCGGGGCTCGAACCCACCAACGTGAGATCTGACCTGAGCCGAAGCTGGACGCTTAACCAACTGAGCCACCCAGGCGCCCCTTAAAACTTATTTTTAAAAATATATTAGAATACAGAAAGGAAATGTGCTGTGAGCAGGAGCTCATCCCTTGCCCCAGGATTTTAATAACCTGGATTGGTTGGGACTGAATTCAAATCCTCTGGGATGGAGTTAGGTCATTTCTCATCCCTTGGTGACAATCAAGAATGAAAAAGGTCCAGACGGGGTCTTCTTGCCTTTTGGATGCTAGAGCCCAGAGCCAGAAGCATGTTAAAGATAGTCCCCAGGGCTGCAGGGAGAAAGAGGCCATTTCTCCAGAGGGAAGCCACTAGGAACTTGAGAAGGGCTCTTACTGTTGAGACCCTTAAAGATGGGTAGGGAATTAGCCAGATGAAGGGGGAGGAAAGCATGCTGTGGGCAGAGGAGAAAGCATGGGCAAAGACTCAGCACTGAAGGGTGCCCTTTCACTGGGCAGATATTCCTGGAGGCTCCCCTAGGCATGCCCTCGGTGCTAGGAACGCAT
The DNA here is from genome assembly GCA_004023785.1 of Mungos mungo. Lineage (NCBI taxonomy): Eukaryota > Metazoa > Chordata > Mammalia > Carnivora > Herpestidae > Mungos > Mungos mungo. Next base: position 16,474 of record PISW01009272.1, on the reverse strand, counting down.
CTATGATCCAAACAACCAGAAGCCCTCACTCTCCTGGGGCTGCCTTTCCAGTGGTGTGGCTGGGACAGGGAGTGTGAGGCTGGACCAATGGACGTGGCCACTGGTGAAGGGCCTCATATGCATGTTCAAGTGTTCGGACTTGGTCCTGGAGGCAGTGGGGGCCCTGAGGACTGTGGTCCTCAGCCTGCATTCGAGATGGATTGCTCCAGCTTACTAAGGAGTGGCCCACACTGGCAGTTGGGAAGGCAGGGGGCAGATTGCAGGCACCTCCAGGCTGGCACGGCCCAGGGTTATGACACTGGGGAGAAGTGTCCGATCTAGGAGGCATGAGATGCCAGCCTGTGTGTGTCCTTCCTTGAGCATGAATGTGCACATGTCCACAACAAGAATGTGAAAGGAAAGGGGGAAATTGCCAAGGATCATATCAAGCTTGGCTGTTGGGAACCTGTTTTTGAGAAGAAGAGGGGTATGAGTGGATGGATGGAAGGATGAAAGGATGGAAGGAAGGAAGGAAGGAAGGAAGGATGGATAGATGGATGGATGGAAGGAAGGAAGGAAGGAAGGATGGATGGATGGAAGGATGGATGGATGGAAGGAAGGATTAAAGGAGGGAAGGAAGGAAAGAAGGAAGGAAGGAAACAGGGAAGGAAGGATGGATGGAAGGAAGGGAGGAAGGAAGGAGAAAAGAAAGGAAAGAAGGAGGGATGGATGGATGGATGGATGGAAGAGTAAACAAAACACACCAAGTTCACTCTCTGCTGCCACATTTGCTCATAGTTTGCAAAGGGCCTGCACATCCGTTACCCCGGGGACCCCACCTGATGGTTTTCTGAGCGCTGCAGGAGGCCGAGCTGCGCTGGTGTTTTTCCAGGTCTCCCCTCCCGCCCCATCCCTCTACGCACAAAGGCCACAGCAAATAATTTTTAAAACCTATTTCCGCTGCCACGACTTTAAATTATGAATGGAGCAAAGATAGCCTTTATTCCAGGCACACAGCCATTTAGAGAGTTACCACAGACGGCCTCATCCTCTAGCTTAAATTCCTCACAAATGAAGGCTGGACACGCTTAACTTCGGAATGTTCTGTCTCTCCAAGGCTTTCGCAGCCGTGTTTCCAGCACTAACGTTCTCTGATTCTAATACACGTAATTTATGCCATGGCAAGTTGCTTTGGCTTCTGTCTGGCTGTGTCTTAATTTGCGTTGATTTTCCTGTTAACAGGCTGCTGTAATGTCTGGCGCCGTGTTTCCAGCTTCCCGTTACAATGTATTTTCAGACTTTAATTAGGACCCCTGTTGGTGAACTGGCCTGAGCCTGCCCAGATGGATTTGGGGGAAAACAAAAGAGGCTTTCCAAATAGCAAAGACCATTTTATCACTTATTAACTAGCCTCTGCCACACGGAGACAGAGGCCGGGAGAGGGGAAAGGTGGCGTGCAGGTCAGTTCATTGGGCAGCCTGGGATGTCGTTGGCTCTTTGGGTGGGGGGAGGCGAGGGTACGGTCAGGGCTCTAGAGCCAAAGACTCGGAAAGAAAGGGGGTAAGATTGTTTCTGAGAGTTGAGCTGCACACTTGAACGCAAGGTGAGGAAAGGTTTGAACCCTAAAAAGCATCAGCTTAAGGGATTTTGTGAAAAATGGATGAATGTATTCCTTCCAGTCAGATAACCTCTTCCAGTTTTGTCTGCTGACTCACCAGATTTTGCTGGGGTGGCTCCATGACACCGGGGCCCCCGCTTGAGGCTGGACTTGCAGCTCTAACCCTGTCCTCACAGAACCTACGGTCTGGGGGGAGGGGCAGACTTGAAGTTATATTTGCTGTAGAAATGTGCTATGGTTGTTCCCATGAGCGTGGTGTTGCGTGTTGAAGGAGAGGCCATCCCGAGGACATTGTCAATGACAAGCAGGCAGGGACAGCGTATAGACAATGTGTTTCTGGCTCTGCCCACATGTACTGGTCAGTCAGGCTACGTAACAAATACAACAGACTGTGTGGCTGAAACAGTAGGAATTATTTTTCACCGTTCTGGAGGCTATGAAGTCCGAGATCAGGTGGCCAGCATGGTCAGGTTCTGCTGAGGACCCTCTTCCTGGCTTGCAGATGGCCACCCTCTCTCCGTGTCTCACGTGGAGGGGAGAGAACCCGCTCTCTGGTACCTTTCCCTTCTTATGAGGACACTAATCCTATCATAGAGGCTCTACCCTCAAAACCTCATCTAAACCCAGTTACCATCCAATACCCTGACCTGCAAATACTGTCGTATTAGAAGTTAGGGCCTCAACACAAACATTCAGTCCATAGCGCCAGGGAAAAAGAAAATGGCGGCCAACAAATAGCCTCTGGGCCTCCCGGACCCACTGGGAAAGCCCAGTCTACAGAGGACAGAAGTTCCCTAAGCTTAGCAAACTGAGGGGTTTTTCAGTGGTCCACTGGAATTCTCTTAGCATTAATTAGCTCCACACTCACTGAGGCAAACTTTGGATTCTGATTTCCCCTGTAATTCATGCACAAGAAGAAAACTTGTTGATTACATGCATGCTTTGATTCCTGCGTGCATCCCTGGCGGTCAGTGGGGAGATGGCCATTCCGCTGTCTCCCTTGGGCTCACATGGTTTGTGTGGATGTGAGTCAGGCTCATGGGGCTGGCATCACCAAGGGTGAGTGTTGGGACCTCCCTGGCCCAAGACTAGTCATGTAGCTGAAGGTAATTCCCTCTGGATTTACCCTACTGACCTCTGGATTGGCCCAGCTCCAGCCAGCCTTGTCTCAGATGGAAGGGGAATAGAAAGAGTTTGGGATGGTGGGTGGGCAGGCCTGGGTTCAAGTTCTAGCTCTGTCATTTCCCAAATATAGGGGGTCTGCCGTCATCCATGTAGTATTGGGCAGAGCAAGGTGCATCCGCCAGCAGTATGGTCTTGGGAAAGCTCTCTCTGCCTCATCTCCCTTATCTATAAAATGGGGAATCCTAGTGATTGGAACTAACATATGTGATATGATTAGGGTGGCAGGCACGTGGTAAATGACAGCTATTTTTATTATGATAAGATGCACATAAACAGAGTTAATGCCTATTTATACTTTAAGTTCATGCGTGGCTTCTTTGGAGATGCGCTCGCTTCCCTGGCACACGTCTACACCCTCCGTGGGTGCTTTGGGAACACCCTGTGCTCAGAGTCCCAGAGCTCTCTCACACACTGGGATTATCCACTCCCGTACTGAACTGTGGGCAGGCCTTCGTGTTGCTCCCTGGAATATTCTGGGCTCCTATCCTATTTCACCCGCACTATGATAGCCAGGACTTTTCCCTGGTCGTAGGCAGCAGCAGCAGCCCCGCTCAGCCTGCCCAAGCACATAAGGGCGTCGCTTTTGTTCATCCACCTACGTCTCTAGAGATTCTCTTGTGCCAAGGTTCTGAGCCTGCTGTAGATTTTTCCAGGCTCCTCCATAGGATGGGAGATGTGGCCCTTGCCCTCCATTCTCATGGCTTGAGGTTCAAAGGGAATGAGAGAGCTATTCGTGACTGTCTGGTTCAGAAAGTTCCAGCTGGATCCCGACAAGCCCTGCCTGGGTCATGGTCCTTGAGGATGAGACGTGGTGCTACTCTGCATAGCCCACGGCAGGGTCTTGTGCCCATGTTGGGGCGGGGGGGGGCGGTGTGGGGCATGGAGGGGGCATGAGCATAGGAGTCACGGGGAACGGGTGGGTGGAGAAGGCGTGGGTCAGTGGAACACCGCTGATGGCCACGCTGGTCCAGTGCAGACACCATCAGATGAATGTCTACACTCAGACACGAAAAGACTGCAAGGAAGTTTCACGGGCTCCGGAATCAAAGTCCAGGCTCATCCTTCTGGGGGCGGGGGGTGGGGGGAGGCAAGATCATGCCACGGCCAGCTCGTGGAGGATAGGTAGGACTGTGGAAGGGCAAGAAGAAAGGTCAAGCTCCCTGCGCTGAGGTGCAGCACGTCGAGGTGCTGAGTTGGAGAGGCTCAAGGGCGGTGTGCCAGAGGGAGGGATGCCTGGCGTTCTGGGCTCCCTAGGGTGGTGTTTTTGTGTTCTGGAACTGCCTTAACCAAGTACAACAAACCAAATGGCTTTAAACAACAGGAATTTGGGGCGCCTGGGTGAAGTGTCCAGCTTCGGCTCAGGTCATGATCTCACGGTTTGGGAGTTCGAGCCCCACACAGGGCTCACTGCTGTCAGCACAGAGCCCGCTTTGGATCCTCTGCCCCGCTCTCTCTTTGCCCCTCCCCTGCTCATGCTCTCCCCTTCTCTCTCAAAAAGTGAATAGGCATTAAAAATTAAATTAAGAAAAAGAAAACAACAGGGATGTATTCGCTCACAGTTCCAGAGGCTGGAAGGGGAAAATGATGGTGCCCGGAAAGCCCTGCGTCCCCTCAGTCTCGGGGATAATTTCCTTCCTTGCCTCCTCCAGCTTCGGGTAGCCAGTGGCCAGAACTCCAACCCTTGCCTTTGTCACCACGTGACCACCTTCCCTCTGTGTGTCTCCGTCTTCATGCGTCACCTTCCTCTTGGAAGGATATGTGAGGTTGTAAGGATACGAGATATGTGAGGTTAAGGACTCACCCTAATCCAGCATGATCTCACCTTAGCTACTTACATCTGCAATGTAACTGTCAAATAAAGTCACGTTCTGGGGGGACGGGGCTTAGACCTTCAACGTGTCTTTTTGGGGGACACACTTCAACCCACATCAGGCAGAGATGACCCCGAAGGCTGAAGAGGTGGGTTGAGCCAGAGTGTGGTGGGTTGTTTGTGGTGGTCACACAGAAGGAAGTCACTGGAGACTTGGGGTCCAGGGATGGCATGACCCGCTGGCAGGCTGACATGGGCTGGAGAGAGCGAGCCTCGCGTCTTGGAAGGTCGCTGAAGCAGTTCTGGTGAGGGACCACAGCCGTATTATTGGTCTTGGGTGGCATTGTTTGGAATGGGAGTTGCTGAAAGAGGGAGGAGGTGGCAGAGAGAGTCGAAGGGGTTTACTGGGAGGGAGGCGGACACGGGGTCTTGGAGGAAGGTCTCTGAGCTTCATTCTGTGCACGCTGAGGCCGAGGTGACGTGTGACATATGGGTGGCAGTGAATAGGATGCCTGCACAAGTGTCACGCCTCCCTGGAGTCCCACCCACTGAGGCCCCGCCCACCTGCTCTCCTGGGTACCCAGGGTGCTCTCTTTCTCCCCATTTAGCGAATGGTGACACTAACTACCTTGACTACCCCCGGTTTTTACAAACCTCCTCTCTACCTGGAGCTCTGCTGGGTGATTTGTGCCCATCATCCCTCTGAACCCCTCAAACGAGCTGGTGACGTAGGTGCGTGACGCCCATTTTGCAGAATAAGATACTGAGGCCTCGAGTACGTTATCTGTCTAGTCTCACACCAGAGGGAGGGGAGGCTGGGATTTAACCCAGCCTTGTTTGTCCCCATGTTTTTCTTCCTATCACTATCTCTCTGCCTCCCGTGGCACTTTCTGTGTACTTCTCAGATGGGGCCCGTCTTATTTTGCCTTCTTATCCACAAGTCTCGACGCTCTGCTGAAGTGTGAGCTAACTGCTAGAAAGGACTGTGGGTTCCGCCCTGCACTCCCCCAGCAAGCTCCCCTCTCCCGAGGCTCCTGGCGGAGGGGATGAGCTGGGCACCCTACCCCACGAGCCTGGCACCCTACCCCATGGGCTGTCTGCATGTGCTCTCAGGAGACTGCTTTCCCCGGAACAGTGCCCGGGGCCCCATCGAGCTGCCCCTGGGGCCGAGAGGAACCCCATCTTGGAAAACCTGTGGCCCATTTGGCCCTTTCTGTGTGCTGCAGCTCCAGGCTGGGCAGCTCTGACGCTGACCCTGCAGATTATGAAAAGGACTTTGGATTTACTCCGACTGCGGTGAGAACCCATAAGAGGGTTTCCAGCCAGGAATTAATGTTAGTTGATAAACAGTTTTTGAGGTTACTTCAGCTGCCCTGTGGGAAAGTGGGCGGGAGGGAGAATTGAGGGCAGGAATGGAAGTGGGAAGCAGGGTTGGGCAGATTGTGCACTGCTCAACTCCGGACAGAAATCTGAACGGCATCCCGTGGGGTTGTACCACATGGTGACCCCCGGGAAGACAAGACGGACGATGGTGGTGGTCTGGGTGCAAGATGATAGTAGCTTGGACTAGGGTGTTAGCAGGTAGGTGGAGAGAAATGGATAGATTCTGGATATAGTTGGAAGAAGGAGTCCTTTGGAGAATGTGCTAGTAGTTTGGCTGTGGAGGGGGAGGAGAAGAGAGGCACCAGGCTGACTCCTTCGGATGAAGTAACTGAGGGGAAGGTAGGGCTGTTTACTGAGGTGGGGACGACTGGAAGGAGAGAGCAGGTGTGCGGGTCACATCTAAAGCAGAAGTGGATAAACTTGCAGAGACAGGCAAACCAAACCACCACGTGGTACATGGGAGCCATGTCTGGGGCCTGAGTGTCGTGGGCCTTTCTCCTTCCTCTGGGAAGCCCAGCGGCCCCAGAGGGGACTGGAGTTCAAGATGGGAGGGCCAGCTTTGTGGGTGGGTGACCTGTGCAGCCACACTGGGCTCCTGCTTCTGGGGGGCCCCTCTCTTGCTTTCAAGCACTGGCGTCGCCATCTTGAAATGCTTAGCCAGTCTCGAACAAGGACTCCCTCGTCTTCCTCTGCACAGGGCCCTGCAAATTGTGCGTCTGCTTCCACTGTTTTAACGCGAGATGACAGCCGTGTGGAGCTTCTAGAAGGTGCAGTTTTGACCCAGAAGGGATCCAAGGGCAGCAGATGCTCTTGACTCCGAGGATGCAAGTGCCCGGATTACAGGAAGTGCTTTATAAGCATTTGCTGTGAGGAGTCAGAATTAGGACGAGGGGCTGTTAGGACCATGGGCCCGGAGGGTCCCACGCTCTGATCACATTGGGAGGAGGACAGTGGAACAGGCTGGGGAAAGATGAACGTTTGTCTTGGGAGCAAAGGTGTGGTCTGCAAGGTGGAACTTGGCTTGGAGTAGTTCTAAGAGTAGGAGTTGCTGGCTGCCTTCCACTCCCCATCCAGGACCTTTGTGGCCCCAGTAGGTCTGGCAGGTGGGGATGCTTGAAGGTATGCCTTGGATATGCGCACCTAGGGGAAATGGCAGAGATGGCAAATGGTTCCTCCCGGGCTCCCCAAGGCCTGGAGAGAGACACCTGGCCAAGCACCCATGGTGCCAACGGTGCGTGTCGGGGCAAACACCTTCCGTGCTCTCATTCTGTCAGAGGAAGGCGTCCCACAGCCTGCTCCCTAGAGTGCCTGCAGGACTGGGCCTGCGCTTCTAGAATCTCCCAGTGCCGGGTCCCTGCTCCCCGACGGTGTACTTTCTCTGCCATTTGCCTTGAATGTTGGGGAATCCCCCACCTCCTGGGGGTGGAGGCTGTGGGAACAAGCTGGTGTGGTTGAGGGTGTCTGGAGCAGAGGACACCCAGCGGATTACTGTTCTTTCCAGAAACACTAGTTCCCACAACGCTGGCTCTCTCAGGAGCCCCCGGCGGCTGTCCCCGCAGCCTCCCGTCTCCAGGCAGGACTCCAGCGAGACCAGATGCCCCCGTGCCCGGGGTTTTCTCTTGCAGGTTATCAGGATTGGCAAACACCCGGGCCAAACCTGAATTAATCCTATCAGGGTTTTATCATCTTTTCTCAAGAAACTCTTGAGAAATGCTGTCGGCTGCGTTGTGACGTGTGTGCCCGTGTGTGCCCACGCCCCACGCCTCTCTGGATGATGAAGTCTCAAAGCCTCTTGTGCCAGCGCGCTGTGCCACCTCCCTCACCCTGGGACTGGGGGACTGGGCACGTTTCCTCTCTGCGTGAACCCCTCACTCTGTCTCTTCCGCCCTGGACAGATGTCCCCCGGCCCCTGTCCTCTGGCTCTCCAGACACGCTGTGATTTCCTGGTGGAGGCGGCGTGGTTAAATGGCACCCATGTGGGATTTGGAATTGGGCAGGAATGAGTTGAAAGACCGCCCTTGGGTACTTGGCTGCATGGGATAGGGCCGAGGGCAGGGGTGGGGCAGAATGCCTGGGGACTCACTGTGTCTCTCCTGTGTCTGGCTGCCTCAGTTTCCCCGTCTGTCATGGGAGTCCTTACAATAGCACATCCCAAGGCTACTGTGGTAGGAAGTTAACGCACGTAAAGGGCCGTGGCCACAGTTAGCACTAAGTGCTGATAACCAATCCTAGTAAAGTAGAAATTACCTCATAGGGCTTTCGTTCAGAAACTAAACTGTATGGTCATTGAGGACAGAGACTGGACCTTTGCTTCCTTAGCACCTGTCACAGGTCTGCCCCTGCTTGCTGCTTGCCATTGTTTTGGGAATAAAAGGAATGAAATGATAGATCACCGCCTTAGTTTTCAATGAGTATTTTTCCGGGCGCCTAGGTGGCTCAGTCGACTGGGCATCCGACCTCAGATCCAGTCATGATCTCACAGTTTGTGGGTTTGAGCCTCGTGTCGGGCTCTGTGCTGACAGCTCAGAGCCTGGAGCCTGCTTCAGATTCTGGGTCTCCCTCTCTTTCTGACCCTCCCCTGCTCATGCGGTCTCTCTCTCTCAAAAATAAATAAAATATTAAAAATAAATAAAACATTAAAATTAATTAATTAATTAATTAATTAAATTTTTAAAAGACCAAAAGAATGGGGCACCTAGGTGGCTCAGTTGGTTAATCGTCCAACTTTGGCTCAGGGTATGATCTCACAGTTCATGAGTTCAAGCCCCACTTGGGGTTCTCTTCTGTGAGCACAGAGCCTGCTTTCTTTCTCTCTCTCAAAAATAAATAAAATGTTAAATGACTATTTTCTCACCTAAAGAACTATAGACTTAATATCCAGGCTAATGGGCCTTTTCTCCTACCTGGGACATTCTCTCTAGGCATTTTCCTCTTAGTCTGCAAGATTTGGGTTTTGCTTTGTAATTGAAGTGAAATTCACATGACATAAAATGAACCATTTTAAAGTGAGCAACTCAGTGAAGTACAGTGCCTTTATAATATTGCACGACTCCTGCTTCTATCCAGTTACAAATGTTTCCATCATCCTGAAAGGAAGCCCCACACCCAGGAAGCACGTTCTCCCCATCCCCCCTCCCTCCAGCCCCGATTTTCTGTCTCATCTGATTTACTTATTTGGGGCATTTCATACACACACACACACACACACACACACACACAAACACTGTTTATTTATTTATTAAAAATTTTTAAATGTTTTATTTTATTTTTGAGAGAGAGACAGCATGAGCAGAGGAGGGTCAGAGCGAGAGGGAGACACAGAATCCGAAGCAGGCTCCAGGCTCTGAGCTAGCGGTCAGCACAGAGCCCGACTCGGGACTCGAACCCATGAACCGTGAGATCATGACCTGAGCTGAAGCCAGACGCTTAACCGACTGAGCCACCCAGGCGCTCCGAGTGTCATATTTTTTTAAATAATAGTTTATTGTTAAATTAGTTTCCATATAACACCCAGTGCTTCTCATATTTTTAAAAAGAGGGAGAAAAAAGGAAAGAAACAAGAAAAGAGAAAACCACTGTGTTGCCGGCTGAGTTGCAGACCTCATAGCCCTGTAGGGCCATCACCTCTGCAAATGCCAAGGTCATGGTAAAGGGCAGGGTGTTCAGGGCCCTGCTCGCTGTAAGCAGGCTGGGGGTAGCTCTGGAGGGCGTCTCTGAGGGATGAGGGACGTGAAAACATTATAGACTCGTCGGGCTTTCTTTTTAGCACAGCTGGTCCTGGACGGGGGAGAGAGGCTGCATGTGGGTCCCTTTATTTGTTTATTTGTGTATGTTTTGTTTATTTTTAAGAGGGGCAGAGAGAGAGGAGAACAGAGGGTCCAAGCAGGCTCTGCACCCACAGCAGAGAGCCTGATGCGGGGCTCGAACTCACAAACCGTGAGATGGTGACTTGAAGTCCTGATGCTCAACCCTCTCCACTTCTCCTGAGCCACCCAGGCGCCCCAGGTGGAGTCCCTTTTAAACACTGTGTTTTAACCCTCTCCTTCCCGTCTTCTGACAGAATTGCTTGTTCTGAAAAGCAGGGATTTGTATGCATTTTCCCATTCTCTTGCCCCAGGCTGGCCTCTGTGAGGGCACAGAAAACAAGCAAGCGTCCCCGAGCTGGTCTAAGCCCCTGGGCAGGCGGGCTACCTAGGCCAGTGGCCGTCCTGGTCCAGAGCTGCTGTCACGGGGCTTGGGGACCAACGCCATCCGGGTGCGGGGTTATGGCAGAGACCCGAGTCTGTAGTGGTGGCGGCAGGTAGTGACACAGGCTCTGCAGCCGGTGGGGGAGGAGGGGTTAAACAGAACTGCCCTCCGTGACCCCATCCCCTGCTTTCGCAGGGGTCCCCGATGTCACGTCTCTCCGTGACACTTCACATCATGACACTTAGGCGAGCAAACTCCACGTCAGCGTGTTATCTTTACAAGTATTGGGAAGGTGCCGCTTTTGGTGACACGCCACCCCACCCCATGCTTCCCAGTGATGGTTATTTTGAGGTTTGGTTAGTTTTTCTTTTTTAAAAAAATTTTTAACATATATTTAATTTTGAGAGATAGAGACAAAGCACAAGCAGGGGAGAGGCAGAGAGAGGGAGACACAGAATCCGAAGCAGGCTCCAGGCTCTGAGCTGTCAGCACAGAGCCCCACGCAAGGCTTGAACCCATGAATTGTGAGATCATGACCTGAGCTGAAGTTGATGCTCAACCAACTGAGCCACCAGGTGCCCCGAGGTTTGGTTACACTTTCAGTGAAGCTGCTGGGAAGGAAAGACCCTTCTCTTCCCCTCTCCTCCCCCATCCCCATCCTCCCTCCTCCCCTCCACCCTGTATTTACGGAGCCCAGTTTTAGGAGCAGGAGATAAGCAGTGAGCGACATAGGCAAAGCCCTCCTCCCAGGGAGCTTGTGTGGACGGAAGTTGGCCCAGAAAGAAAGGACATAAAAATAAACCAAGTAATTCGGATTGGGATCCGTGCTACCAAGTATGCGCCCGGGGCGCCTGATGATTGGGCGGCGAGGCCCCGTCGCAAGAACACGCAAAGTGCAAAGATCCGGGAGAGGTGCCAGGTGCAGGTGACCCTGGGAAGGAGCTGGCACTCTGCAGAGCTGAAAAAGGACCCAGAAGCCCCTGTGCTGGTGCCCGAAAGGCGAGTGGGCGGGAGAGGCCCCAAAGGTGGACTGTGGGGGAGCAGGTTTTCAGAGTGCGCCAGGTAATCATCTTAGAGTATTAAGCATGGTCAGAGGGGCACTTTAGAGCTCCCCCCCACCCCTTCCCAGCCACTGGGTGAGGTTGGGTCACATGTGGAGAGGAGGAAGGGACACTGAGCCCGGCTTTGCTCTGCTGACCTGGTCCCTGTGGGCCAGTCTCTTATCCCCACCAGGACCTCGGGCTTTGTTCTGCCCAGGATGGCTGAGCTCACCCGCTGGGCTCCGGGCAGCCTGGACGCGCGTGATTCTGAGCTGCCGACCTGTTCTTTAGGCTGCCTGTCCTCCTGGCCACCCATCCTGTCACTGCTCTGCTCATTCCACACTCCAGACTGTCACCCTTTGGTGACTTTTAATATTAAATATTATTACGTTTTAATATTAAAAATCTCCAACATAAAGGAAAATGGAAAAGGACAGTTGGATTAATACCAGTATACTCACCTCTTAGCAGCATTTTGCCGTTTGTATTTGTGCTTGTTTTTTTCTTTTTTTTTTTTTTGAGTCATTTGAAGGGTGCAGATATTATGCTTTTTTATTATAAGCATTGTAGCATGAATCTCTAAGAATAAAAACATTCTTGGGGCACCTGGGTGGCTCAGTCTGTTAAGCGTTCGACTTCAGCTTAGGTCATAACCTCATGGTTCATGAGTTTGAGTCTCGCGTCGGGCTCTGTGCTGACAGCTCAGAGCCTGGAGCCTGCTTCAAATTGTGTGTCTCCCTCTCTCTCTGCCCCTCCCTTGCTCATGCTCTGTCTCTCTGTCTCTCTCTCTCTCTCTCAAAAAAAAAAAAAAGAATAAAAGCATTCTTAATATAATAAAAACTTTCTATATTTTAAGTTTACTTATTTTGAGAGCGAGTGCGCATACGTATGTGCATGCTTGTGCAGGTCGGGGAGGGTCAGAGACAGAGGGAGAGAGAGACACTGTCACCACAGACCCTCACATGGGGCTTGATCTCAAGAACCATGAGATTATGACCTGAGCCAAAATCAAGAGTCGGATGCTTAACCAACTGAGCTTAGCCAAGTGAGCCCCTAAAAACTTTCTGAATGGAATAAAAATATATTCTAAGTGTAATAAAAAATGTCTATTTTATTATGTAATAGACAATGGAAGGATTATTCAGTTGTTAAAGAAAAAAAAAAAGAAGGAAATCTGCCGATCCGACAACATCGGTGGGCCTTGTGGACATCATGCTAGGTAAAAGGAGTCAGACAGAGAAAGACGAATATTATATGAATCTAAAAAAACCCAAACTTCCAGATGCAGAGAACGGATTGGGGGTTGCCAGGGGTGGGGGTGGGGGAAATGGGTGAAGGGGGTCCAAAGGTGCAAACGTCCAGTCACGAGGTAAGTCAGCTCTAGGCGTGGAACACGCAGCGCAGTGACTCGAATTAGCCGCACCGTACCGTATGTTTGAAAGTTTCTAAGGGAGCAGATCTTAAAAATTCTCATCCCAAGGAAAGAAAACGAGAGCTATGTATGAAATGACGGCTGTTCACCAAACTTCTTGTCGGATGGTTTCCCAGTTACATGTACCAAATCATTATGTTGTACGCCTCCAGTGGGCGCCGTGCTATATGCCAACGAAACCGGAAGAGAAGAACAAAAACATTGCTCGACGTGGCTGTAATCCAGAAAATGGACAATGGTCTCCCCATGTCATCTTTTTTTTAAAAAATATTTTAAAATTTATTTTTGAGAGACAGAGAGAGGCAGTACGAGCAGAGGAGGGTCAGAGAGAGAGGGAGACACAGAATCCGAAGCAGGCTCCAGGCCCTGAGCTAGCCGTCAGCACAGAGCCCGACGCGGGGCTCGAACCCACAAACCGTGAGATCATGACCTGAGCCGAAGCCGGACGCTTAACCAACTGAGCCACCCAGGCGCCCCTCCCCATGTCATCTTATAGCCAGCTCCTATCAAGTGTCCCCAGTTAGCCCCCAGATGTGCTGTTGGCATGTATGAACTGGAATCCAACCAAGGATCACGAGTTCCATTTGGGTATCTCTTCAGTGTCCTTTAGTGTAGAACCTTCCCCACGATGCCAGTTTTCACTTGGATATTGACTTTTTGAAGCACAACACCAGTTGCGGTAGAATGTTGTCGAATGTTGTCAAGTGGTTTGTTAGATTCTTTCCTCGTGGTGTCATTTAATTTGTTCTATCAGCTCTATTTCCTGTAACCTGAAGACTAGATCCAGAGGTCTGATCAGATTCGGGTTCAATGCTCTTTGAGAACCCTTGATGATATCAACTTCATATAATCCGGTCAGGAGACTTATGTGGTCAGTGGTGACATTATTAAGTTTAATCACATTCCTTGAGGGAAGGAAGCCGGCTAGACATCTTTAATATTTTTCCACAGTGTCTTAAAAAAAGGCTGGGCGTCCAGTAATGTGTAGTAGATACAGTCATTCTTGTCATAGTCCATAAAAGTCACCGTGAACATTGAATCACGGAATACTGACCCATTGCTTCTAGGGCATCTACAGAGTTAGATTCCTGTGAGCCTCTGGCCACATTTTTGTCAACAGATCATACAGAACCTTGTGTTATGCGCATTTCTGTTTAAAGACGTCTCCTTTAGTATAATTTTTGATTCGTGAACATGGAGCTCATGGCCAACGCCCTATAACTCATTCCTGAATGAAGCTTATCTAACACTTGTATTTTCTCCATGAGGCACATCACAGCGTTTTTGCGCTGAGGAGTGGTAGGCAGCCCTTCAGTCCTACGCTTGGGGACCAGTTTAAACAGCAAAATCACCAACAGAAAGCACAAAAATGCAAAACCTATAGCACTCAGTGGACTCTGGAAAGAAAGGCATTTGCTTGCAGCATGAGAGCCAAACCAAGAAGACCGCCTTCTTCAGCCTCAGCTAGGGATGTGCGTGGTAGAAAACGCAACGCTTTGGAACATCTTGCAATGTCCATGAGTGACTGCTTAAAGACCACGAGTATTGATTGTAGAGATACAAATAGCCGTTAGTGAGGGGATGTTTGCAAAATATGGAATTTTTGGATAAACAGGATCCACTAAGTATTCTGGATGAAACCAATTTGACTTAGCCGTGTGACCTCGAATTAGTTGCGTTGCCCCTCTGAGCTTCGTTTTCCTTACCTGTCCCTTCACTGGGTGATCCTTGAGCTTTTCCCAGCACTGAGATCCTGGGAACTGGGTAGAAATGGGGTTTCTCTTGGTCTGGCTCTCTGTGGATAGAGGGACCCCGGTCACCTTTCTTTCTGTGCAGGTTTGTGGATTTCCACGCCGCTGCCTCCACCTGCTCGCCCTCCAGGGCCTCCCTGCTCACCGGACGGCTTGGCCTTCGCAATGGAGTCACGCACAACTTTGCGGTCACTTCCGTGGGGGGTCTTCCGCTCAATGAGACCACCTTGGCTGAGGTGCTGCAGCAGACTGGCTACGTCACTGGGATGATAGGTAATGTTGGGGCTCCGCAGCCGGGACCCCCGTCTCCCACAGCAGTTGTGGCGTGCCTGCTTTGTGTTTGGGTAGCCCCAACCTGCTGCTGCCTCTTCTGCTCATGCCTGCTTTTTGTGTATTTCTTGCTGTAGACGTTTGTTAGGAGAGCTTTCAGCTGTAAGTAATTGAAAAGACCGAACAGGGAACTCAACCATCTCTAGAGCTGTTTGCCTCCTGTTGTAACGAGCTTAGAGGTGAGTGAGTACTTTCACTGGCTGAGCCGCTCAAAGAGCCCATATCTGTTTTTGCTGCTCTTTTGTCCTCACGCTGGTGGCCTCTTGGTTGCAATAGAGCTGCCCAGTACCATTCACCATCATTTGGCCTCAAGGAAGGAAAAGCAGAGGGGAGGAGGTGCGGGCCTCCTGTATTGACCTCTCCCAGGAAAGCCAATCTTTTCTCAGAAACTCCCTCTCCCTCCAGGCAGAAATCCACTTAAATCTTTTTTTTTTTTTAATGTCTTTATTTTATTTTGAGAGAGAGAGACAGAGGGAGAGTAGGGAGGGGCAGAGAGAGAAGGAGACAGAATCTGAAGCAGGCTCCAGGCTCTGAGCTGTCAGCACAGAGCACAATGCAGGGCTTGACCCCATAGACCGTGAGACCATAACCTGAGCTGAAGGCGGATGCTTAACCGACGGAGCCACCCAGGTGCCCCGAAGTGCACTTAAATCTTACCAGTGGATTTTTATGGCCACGCCTCCCTGCAAGGAAGGCTGGGAAAACTGGGCTTTAGGATTATAATGATGGCCTTGGATTTGGTCATCTGAACAGAACCACACTTCTGTTAGCAGGATGGGGGTGGGAGGGTGGGGGGATGGGTGTAGGGTAGGCAAGCAGCTGGTCCTCCACACCTTCCAACGACTTTCTTTCTTCTTACATTTCTTAGGCACCTCTTCCTCAATATTTGTTACACACCAGGTACTGGGCTAAGTTTTTCTTTGCATCGGGGTATGGAGATACCTTCTGAGATGATCATTGCCCCCAGGATGGATGTTAGGACATTGACTTTCAGACAGGTGGAGAGACCCGGTCAGCTGCCCACTGGCAGCCGGCGCATCAAGACAGTGTGTCTCCCAGCCTCGCGCTGATGCTTTGCTCCACTGCCGGCCTTCCCTCCAGAGGCCAAGACAATGCAGCAGTCCCAGAAGCATCCTTAGGCTGCCTGTGCTTGTTATTCTAACTTTCCAAGAGCTGGGTCCACTGGGATTCCTGCCTCTCTTCATACATGAAGTGGCAAGGGAGGGCTTCCAACAAACAAGATGGCGGCCAGGGTCCCTGTGGGGGGGTTATTGATGCCTGGAGCTCCGGTGTCTGGTGTCAGCCCCACCTTCTCTGGATCAAGGAGCCCCGCATACTTCTACAGAAGATCAGACTGGAGTGTGATGTTCATTGTCCCAAGGGGGGCAAGCGCCAGTGGGCGGAGATACAAATTAAGATCCCTGCATTTGTGTCCCTTCCCGCCCATGTCCCGGGGGTATAATTACTGTGAAGCTGCCATGATGGGCTGAGTATCCTTACTGGCCCCATCACCGGCATCCCTGGGACTCTCTGACTCTAAAGTCTCCCGATGCGGCCGGGGCTGGGCTCCTCCTGAGCTGAGTTTGCTCGTCACTTGCCCCTCCCTCTTCGTGCCTTTGAACTCCTGAGCGAGCTAATGGAGCTAAGGGTTCAGCTGCTCGCCTCTCCCTTCCCCATTCAACCCACCTTTGCATGTTCGAGAGGGGATGTTCGGCCATGGCCTGTGTTGTGATTGTGAGTTTCTAATTATGGGAAAAA
>PISW01009271.1:19717-62974 GCA_004023785.1 Mungos mungo | reverse complement strand
ATGGATGGATGGATGGGTGGGTGGGTGGATGGGTAGATGGGTGGGTGGATGGGTGGATGGGTGGGTGGATGGGTGGATGGATGGATGGGTGGGTGGATGGATGGATGGATGGGTGGATGGATGGGTGGATGGATGGATGGATGGGTGGATAGGTAGATGGATGGGTGGATGGATGGATGAGGAGATCCCTTCCAGTTTTCCAGATATCATTTTAGCCAAATCCAAAAAGGTGAGCAGGATCACAGGAGTTAAGGATGGTGGGCCAGGGGCACCTGGGTGGCTCTTGGTTTGGCATCCAAATTCGGCTCAGGTCATGATCTCATGGTTTGTGAGTCTGAGCCCCATGTCAGGCTTTGCGTTGACAGCTCGGAGCCTGGAGCCTGGAGCCTGCTTGGGATTCTGTGTGTCCCACTCTCTGCCCCTCTCCTGGTAGTGCTCTGTCTCTCTCTTTCTCAAAAATAAACAAACATTAAAAGTTTTATTTTAAGGGGTGCCTGGGTGGCTCAATTGGTTAAGCATCCGACTTCAGATCAAGTCATGATCTCATGGTCTGTGGGTTCAAGCCGTACATCAGGCTCTGGGCTGACAGCTCGGAGCCTGGAGCCTGCTTCCAATTCTGTGTGTGTCTCTGCCCCTTCCTTGCTTGCTCTCTGTCTCTCTCTTGCTCAATAAGAAACATAAAAAAAATTTTTTAATAAAAAAAGTTTTATTTTGAGAGAGACAGAGTGTGCACGGGGGAGGGGCAGAGAGAGAGGGTGACACAAAATCCAAAGCAGTCTCCTGGCCTGAGCCGTTGACACAGAGCCTGACACGGGGCTTCAACCACAATCTGTCAGATCATGACCTGAGTCAAAGTCAAACGCTTAACCGACTGAGCCACTCAGGCATCCCATAAACATTAAACAAAAAATTTTTTTTTGAAAAAGATGGTGGGCTGGGTGGAAAGGACCAAAACCTGGGCAGGGAAAAGTGATACCAGAAAACAGTGGGAAGTAACAGCATTTGACTAGATCATGTACTGCACGCAGCAGAAAAGAAGGTGGGACGTGGTCCCAGGGTTTGTTGGAAGCTTACCCCACACCCTATACATCCGGGGACTTCCAAGCATCCAGAGTAATTGCCAATTGGTAAATATTTAAGGAACAAACAGACCGAAAAGTAAGAGAAAGAGGTAGCAGAAAAGGATGAGACAAGACAAGAAAATGCTACCAACATGCTTAACAATTGCTGGGGTTCCTGTGAGCAAGAAACAAGCCACAGGAAGTGTCATTCGAGAATCTAGGTTGTCATCATCCCAGTGGTGGGTCCCTGGAAGCAAACCGTGGGAGAAACCCGGAGCCTGGTCAATGGTTCAAAGTGAAAGCAAGATTATTGGTCTCAGAGCGTCTGCCGGTCCTTGGTGGATCAGACCTGGTGGGAGCCTGGAGAATCACGTGTTGGTACAGAGGCCCCGAGTTTGAAATCAAGCCTGACTGTTGTCGTATGGTGTGGCATTACTGCCCTTAGTCCTGTCAGCCCGCTATAAGAGAATTCCATGTAATTGATGGTTTATAAGCAACGGAAATTCATTTCTCACAGTTCTGGGGGTTGGAAGTCCAAGATCAAGATGGTGCCATCAGGGTAGTGTCTGGTGAGGGCTTCTTCCTGGTGTGTGCTCACGTGATTGGCAGGGCAAGGGAGGACTCCAAAGTCTCTTTAATAAGGTCACTAGACCTACTCACCTCCCAAAGGCCCACTTCCTATCACATGAGGGGCTATGATTTCAACATAGGAATTTGGTGGTGGTGAAGATATAAACATTCATTCCATTGCCTACTGGTCTTTCTACTTATGCAAATATTTGAAATACTCCGTAACAGAACATCTAAAAATCATTTTTTAAAGATTTTTAAGATTTTTTTAAGACAAGTGGGGGAGGGTCAAAGAGAGAGGGGGAGAGAATCCCAAGCAGGCTCAGCGATGTCCCCGCAGAGCTAGGGGCGGGTGTTGAACTCAACAAACTGTGAGCTCATGACCGGAGCCAAAATCAAGAGTCGGATGTTTAGCCAACTGAGCCACCCAGGTGCCCAACGATTGTGTTTTTTCAAGTAATCTCTACACCCAACATGGGGCTCGAACTCACAACTCCGAGATCAAGAGGCGTATGCCCCACTGACTGAGCCAGCCAGGTGCTCCCCAAAAATCATTTGTGTTGGTAGGATTTCTGCTGGGAAGGCTGGATTTTTGGGAAAAGGAAATGAGATCCTAGAGAAGATAAGGAATTCCTTCGCACGACGTTCACACCCCATGTGATGGGGTCTCAACCTACGTGTGGAAATCTTGTTTCCTGCCCCTTCAACACAGTGGCTTCTCCCAGTAATGGCTTCTCCTCCGTCTTCCCCACCTGCCTTGCCTCCTTCTGGCCGTCTTCTCCCCTTGCCCGCGCTGTTTCTGATTGGAAGGTCCCTTCTCCACCCATCCACCAGGTTCCCCCACCCCCACCTGTCAATGTACAGGCTGAGCCAACTCACCTCCTTCCTCCCTAAAGTTTCACTCAATACTCTGGCCGAAATGTTGAGTTCCTCTTGTACTTAAATCTACTTTGTTTCCTGCCCGGTCTCTCTCTAAATTCAAATATGACCTTCTTCAGGGCACAGATCATCCCTCCCTGAAGGCAGGACACAGAGCCCGACAGGTGACAAATATGTAATCAATAGCAAATACCAGTTCAGCCTGTAACACCAAATCCTGCCTCTGTTACTTGGACACTCTCCTCCCGTCCCTGTCCTGATGACTCAGCAAACTGGATTAATCCTGATGCCTTGAACATACCCCCAGGCTTTGCCACCAACCTGATCTGGTCACCATACCTCCTCTCCAGATCCGCACCTACTGAAATTCTACTTGTGCTCGGAGGCTGGTCTCGTGCTCCGCCTCCTCCAAGAGGCCCCACCTCTGCTTCCCATCCCTCCTCCAGCCCAACCAAATGTGATTCTGTTTTTTCTTTTAATCTCTAGAAGGTTTAAACTCTGAAACAGTTTGGGCAGGAAAAAATTACCGGACGCTTTGAGAATCTCCTGGAAACTACGGACACTCTCTCCTCGCCCTGAGGGCAGCTGTGGACACACACAACGTCACAGTTAATTTTGTGAGGGACGCTCATGGACCCAGTTTACGTTCCTACCAGGTCCTTTCCTTATAACATTGATCATAATCTTTCCGATCATAATCTTTCCGGTGCTCAGGTCTGTAGACAAGACTTTTTTCCTTCTAGATTATAAACATCTTAAGGGGAAAACCACATCTTGCCTGACTTTGTATCCCCATGGCACCTACTGTGAGGCTGTGTTCATTGTCGGTGTAGATATTTGTTGTCAGAAATTCTCCAGGATCCCGTTTGTATACGAGCAAGGATAGTCTAGTCAAGTTCATTCATTTTCTTCTTTTCAAAAAAATTTTAATGTTTATTTTATTTTTGAGAAAGAGAGAGAGAGCGAGCGAGCATGGGAGGAACAGAGAGAGAGGGAGACACAGAATCTGAAGCAGGCTCAGGCTCTGAGCTGTCAGCACAGAGCCTGATGCGGGGCTCGAACCTGCAGACTGGGAGATCGTGACCCGAGCTAAAGTGGGACGCTTAACTGACTGAGACACCCAGTCTCCCCAACTCATTTTCTTCTTCGAAGAAGTCTGGCCAAAAGTGGGTGGGATTGGGAAGCCTGTCGACATGGGACCACCCAGTGCAGTGTGTCCCAGGGACCTGGGGCAAGCTCTCTGGTGTGAGAGCCTCCTCTGGGGAGCTCAAGCAAAGGCCTGCACTCCCCCCTATTTTAAAATCAAGTTTTCATAGTTAGTTGTGCAGTGTTTCCGGCATATTAGGAAATGGTGCACTTTGATGAGCTCTTAAAAGGAGATTTCCCAATTTCCTTCTATTGAGAACATCTGTGGCTCTGAGCCAACTGATAACAGCACGATTTTCCATAGAACGTATGTGAATGTTGGTTGGCAGGTGGGCAACACAGAGGCCCAGCCCAGGAACCCAGCTTCCAGAAAGGAGCTCCACACCCCACGTCTGACCTTCAGCTAGGCATGTGGGAAGTCACAGGACCTCGACCTGTACAGCCCGAAGACACCGTAGACGCCACCCCGTTATCATTGCACAAACGACGCACGGAGCCAGAGACTTGCCCAAGTGCACGTGGCAGACGGGCAGGGCCATGATGTACCCTCAGTCACCGGCTCCCTCTCCATCCGGGGTTGTCTGTGTATCAGCGTTATTGGCCTCGGCAGTCTTGTGGCGTGCCTACTGTGTGCAGAGCTCCTACTGTGCGTGGAGAAAGAGAGCCCAGAGCATCTCAGGACGGGTCATTGAATTCCAAAGGTGCTGACGTGTTCCAGTGGGGGGTGAGGAGGGATGGGAAAGAACTCATGGAAACGGGACTCATGCTCAGCTCGGAGAGAAGTATGGAAAGGCGGGCAAAGGGTGTCAAGGTCACAGGGAGTCTGGGGGAGACTGAAATAGATGCCCGTTCTTCTCCCAAAGGGTCTGTTCACAAATCATAGAGCCCTCCAGTTACCGTCTCTTCCCTACAACGCCTGGCAGCCGGTGAAGATGCCTCAAACCTCTCCCAGGTCACCATCTGGCGGACCAGAGGCCATAGCAGGTCATCTCCAGGTAATGTTTAGCATGTGGGTGAAACCGAGAGGCTTCGGAGACCCCAGCTCAGGAGTGACCCGACCTTAGACAAGTCACTTAGCCTCTCCGGGTCTCCGCTTCCTTCCCACGTGCCAGGTTCCAACGTAGGTTCAGGGCTGCCGTGCCCAAAGTGGCGAGCCTGGCATGCCGGTGACCCCTCAGTAAGTGACAGCTGTTATCATTCCGGTACTTTCCTCCCTCGTCTCCCTAGTCCTGGCTCCTGAGTCAGCAGGAAGCTGGCTTGGACACAGACGAGGCGCTCCTCCCACCCCCCAAACATACCTGGAGTCAAGATCTATTAAAAGTTTTTCTATCTCTCTTCATAGCCACATCTTTCCTTGCAGGGGGGAAATTCGGAAGAGCTAAATGGGGAACGGAAAATGTGCATCTGACAAAAGGTATGTGCAAACACATGTTTGCAAGTGAGGTCAAGGTTTCAAAATACCCCTCCTCTGACAGATGAGTCAAGCCCCACACAGTGGGCTTACTATTTACCACGCCTGACGGCACATTCTCCCAGCGACGGCTGGGGTCGCTTGCCAGGAGTTATATTGGACGGAGTTGCTCACTGGAAAATGTGGCTGCATTGCCCAGACCGAGATCTGAACTTGGACTTCCAGGGATTTCGCCCAAAATAAGCCGAATTCCTCAGTGATAACTGTCATAGAAACACAGCCAAGGAATCTGTTTGTCAGACCAGAGCCGGCCGGTTCCTGCTGGGGAAAGTGTGGGACCAAGCAGGGGATGCTCGTGGCTTTCAGGAGGAGAGCACAGGGCACTGGGCTCACCTGACCCTCAGAGCTTCACCGTTTCTGCCAAGGACTGGTGACAGTCGGTCGGTCATTCATCCGTTGCTCATGCCCTTATGATCCCCTAATAATGATGGCTGGCCCTTGTTGGGGACAATTATGTGCCGGGCACTGTGTTCAGCATCTCATATGTCCTACATCATGTCATCCTCCCAACAGCCCTAGGAGGTAGGTGTTAGGCTATGGCAGAGTTGACATGTTTAGTTTCACTACAACTGAGATGTGTAGTGAGGATGGAAATGTTTCACTTTGTCTTCCTCCTGAGTGCCCCTGCCCGGGCCACGCCCCGTGACGGGGCGGAGTGGACCACGTGGCTGGTCCAGTTGAACTCTCTGTCTGATCTGGTTATTTAAAGAGTGCCTTCACGTGGGGCGCCTGGCTGGCTCAGTCGGTTAAGAGTCCCACTTCGGCTCAGGTCATGATCTCATGGTTCCTGAGTTCAAGCCTCGCATCGGACTCTGTGCTGACAGCTCAGAGCCTGGAGCCTGCTTTGGATTCTCTCTCTCTCTCTCTCTCTCTCTCTGCCCCTCCCCTACTTGCACTCTTTCTCTCTCTCAAAAATAAACAAACATTAAAACGTTTTTAAAAAAAAAATAAACAGTGCTTTCACAGGGCACCTGGCTGGCTCAGTTGGTAGAGTATGCAACTCTTGATCTTGGGGTCGTGAGTTCAAGCCCCATGTGGGGGGTAGACTGTACTTAAGATCTTTTGAATCTTTTTTTTAATGTTTTATTTATTTCTGAGAGAGAGAGAGAGAGAGAGAGAGAGAGAGACAGTGTGAGCAGGAAAGGGTCAGAGAGAGAGGGAGACACAGAATCTGAAGAGTCATGAACCGTGAGATCATGACCTGAGCCGAAGTCGGATGCTTAACCGACGGAGCCACCCAGGCGCCCCCAAAATTGTTTTAATCTTAAAAAAAAAAAAGAATAGTCCTTTTAGGTAATGTTTCATTTCCCAGACCACCACCCTCCCCCAAGCCCTGCTGTCTCTCTGTCTCTCTGTTTCTCTCTCTGTCTCTCCCTCATGGTGTTGGGTTATGTGGAGGAGGGGTGCTGGTATAAGTGTCCTCAGGCCTCTGGGGCGATGGCCTGGACTCCCTCATCTGCTATCTTAGCACACGTCTTTCTTCTCCCCTGGGGTCCTGCGGTCTACACAAGAAGCCTACGCTCTCTGCCCAGCTTTCAACGCCCTCCCTGCTAGGAGCTGGATTTCTACCTTCATCTTTCTCTGATATGCTTCCAATTTGTCCCTGAAGACCCAACTTAGAACCAACTACCCCCTTTAAGGCCTTTGGGGCACCGCACCCCGATCACTCCCTCTCTCCGAATTTCTGGGGTCATTGCATCTGGCAGTTAATTCTGTCCTCCTGTGAGACCTCTCTTTCCCTACCGCTTCACAGAGTTGCTTATATATTGTGTTGTTAGTTAACTTTTTAAGCTGCTTTGGGGGCACGGATGATGCCTTCCTTTTCTTTTGTTGACTTCCCCAAACCGAATCCAGAGTCTGGACCAGGCCTGCAGGTGCTCATGGACACACAGGTTATCGCCCCTGGTCTATGAGGAGCTTCTATTTTTTTTTTAATGCTTTTTATTTATTTTTGAGAGAGAGAGAGAGACAGACAGTGCGAGCAGGGGAGGGGCAGAGAGAGGGAGACACAGAATCGGAAGCAGGTTCCAGGCTCTGAGCTGTCAGCACAGAGCCTGACACAGGGCTCAAACTCACCAACTGCAAGATCATGACCTGAGCCTAAGCCAGACGTTCAAGTGACTGAACCCCCCAGATGTCCCCTATGAGGAGCTTATAAAAGCAGAGAAGAAAATAACCAGTCACATCACAGAAAAACGGGCTAGAGACATGAATGTATAATACACAGAAAAGGAAATGAAATGGTCCCCGATCCTGTGAAAAATGCTCAGACTTGTTCCTAACAAGAATGATAAAAATGAACAAACTACATAGATATTCTTTGGCCCAAACCGCTTTACAACACACACTCAGCAAAGCAGCAGCGAACAGGTGCCCTTGGCGTGACTGGGGGCGTCTATTGCCATGTGCGAGGAGGATCTGGTGCCTTAGTTTCTCTGTCTTGCTTGTATTTGAGAAGTGGGGGTGAGGGGTCCTTCTAAAGCTTGGAATCTGCAGCAGGGACCCAGGATAGGAACCCCTTACCCCAGGTTCTAAGGAAAATTTGGCTTCAGAGTTACCACCAATGAAAAGAGTAAGGTGGAGAAAAGTGTGCTTAGAATGTAAGAAAGGGTTGGGGCGCCTGGGTGGCTCAGTCGATTAAGTTTCCAACTCTTGATTTTTGCTCAGGTCATGATTTCATAGTTCATGAGTTTGAGTCCTGCATGGAGCTCTGTGCTGACAGCTAGGAGCCTGCTTGGGATTCTCTGCCTGCCCCTCTCTCACTCACACACTCCCTCTCTCTCTCAAAATAAATAAATAAACTTTAGAAAGATAGAATGTAAGAAATGGTGTATCTTTTTAAAAATTTTTAAACGTTTATTCATTTTTTAGAGAGAAAGAGCACGAGCTGGGGAGGGGCAAAAAGAGAGGAAGACACAGAATCTAAAGCAGGCTCCAGGCTCTGAGCTATCAGCACAGTGCTCGACGCAGGGCTGGAACCCATGAACCACAAGATCATGACCTGAGCTGAAGTCAGACGCTTGACTGGCTGAGCCACCCAGCTGCCCCCCAAAATTGAAGTTTTAAGAAAGGATCATCACGAAAAATCTAAAGGACATAAAAGACATTAGCCTAACTCTTTGTCCAATCTGAAACATACCCAGACAGAGAAAAGCTATTCCAAGTGATTTGGAAGTACAGAAACTTGAGGGTACATTCCTAGGTGGATAGGCTAAAAATGAAAGAACTGTCAAAAAAAAAAAAAAACAAAGGAAGGAAGGAAGGACGGAAAGAAGGAAGGAAGGAGAGAAAGAAAGAAGGAAGGAAGGAAGGAAAGAAAGAGAGAAAGAAAGAGAAAGAAAGAAAGAAAGAAATGAAGGAAATGAGGGAAAGAAAGAAAAAGAAAAGAAAGGAAAGGAAAGGAATCTTGAGCCACGGTCAGTGGCAGTGCTGCGGCCAGCATCCTGTAAAGTGCAGGCCGTGGGAGAAGCAGATGGGCAGGTCTCTTACACCGCCCAGAACCAGGATTTGTGGGTGGGACAAAGCTGGTATATAATGTCAGATGAGGCTAAGTAAACGCTTTGCAATATTGACTTTGAATCAGAAGTTTTGGCAAGAATTGGTGATAATATTTCATCATTAAAAAATGCACCTGACCCTGGGGTGCCTGGAGGGCTCAGTCCAGTAAGATCTGACTTCCCCTAGGTCATGATCTCACGGTTCAGTTCCTGAGTTCGAATCCCACATGGGGCTCTGTGCTGTGAGCTCCGAACCTGCTTCGGATCTTCTGTCCTCCTCTCCTTCTGCACCCCCCCCCGTCCCACCCCCACTTGCTCTATCTTAAAGTTAAAATAAAAACCTTAAAGAAAATACAGCTGACTCTTGAACAATGAATGTGGTTTGAACAGTGTAGATCCAGTTGTATGTGGAATTTTTCGATACATGCAGCACAGTTCTGTAAATGTATTTTTTCTTCTTTGTGATCCTCTTAACATTTTCTTCTCTCTAGTTTATTGTAAGAACGCAGCATACGATACATGAAACATACAAGGTATGTGTTCACTGACTGTTATTAGGAAGGCTTCCGGTCAAGAGTAGGCTATTAGCAGTTACCTTTTTGGGGAGTCAAAAGTTACATTCAGGTTTTCAACTGGGAGGGGGTTGGGTGTCCCCTAGCCCTCCGCATTGTTCAAAGGTCAACTGTATTTCCTGGCTCTGCCCCCTTAGAAAGGCCTAGAAACAAAGAGCACTTCTAAGGGCTATACATTGTGGTAAACAAATAACTATTTCCCATTCATGAAACCAGGGCTCCTTGGAGAAATAGCACAGAGCAGTTCCGGGCAGGAATCATAACATGAACTTGGAAACAAAATATCCATGTAACACAAGTTCTCAGAAGTTAGCTAGAAGGAACTCCCTCTGGCCAAAGACAGGAGGTGCCATTTAATTTATCAGGCGTACTGATAAAAATAACAATAAATTGAAACATGGTAAGTAGGTTTAAATACATGAGTTCATCATGGTTAGAACAACAACAAAAAATGAATTCATCAGTTGACTGTGAAGAAACTAAGCGAGCAATGTCGTGATTTTGGAAACAGGCGAATATAGATTTTAAAAAGTCAGGTGTTTGCCTTGCCTTTCCTTATATGAATTGCACCTTGGGGACTAAAATGACAAAAGAACGATAGAATTGAAATTGGCATTGCTTCATAAGCCCTGGAAATATTGGATCTAGGCAGTCATCAGTTATTGCTAAGTCACAAGAAGAAAAGAAACCGAACTTTTGTCTCCTAGTGGAACTATACAAGCTAACACAATGTATACATACATACATCACCAAGTCTAAATCCCATCAAGCCTCAAGACCTTACTACCGATTTACCACAAATCCGGAGAACAGACAAACATATTCAGCATCACCATGCGGTCTGAAAAGTTCAGGAAATTTTAGAGGACAAGGAACCCAGTTTCTTCAACAATAGATTGCAAGGAAATCAAAAAGAAGGGAGAGAGGGAGGTTGAGAGGGATCTGTAGGTCAAGATCAGGAGATGAAATGAACCAGCAAATCTAACAGATGGACCTTATCTGGAACTTGAGTCAAACAAACCATTAAAAAAATTTTATATCTATAAATATGTGTTAAGAAACATATATGTCTTTTTTTTAACTTTTAAAAATGTTTTTATTTATTTTTGAGAGAGAGAGACAGAGAGACACAGCAAAAATGGGGGAGGAGCAGAGAGAGAGAGGGAGACACAGAATCTGAGACAGGCTCCAGGCTCCGAGCTGTCAGCACAGAGCTCAATGCGGGGCTCGAACTCACCAACTGCAAGATCATGACCTGAACCGAAGTCAGATGATTAACTGACTAAGCCACCTAGGCGCCCCTA
Source organism: Mungos mungo (assembly GCA_004023785.1). Classification (NCBI taxonomy): domain Eukaryota; kingdom Metazoa; phylum Chordata; class Mammalia; order Carnivora; family Herpestidae; genus Mungos; species Mungos mungo. Next base: position 52,474 of record PISW01009271.1, on the reverse strand, counting down.
TGTTTATGTTATATATATACAAAACAATTGGGGCAAATTGAACACTGGTTGGATATACAATGATAGCAAGGAATTCTTGTTAATTTTTTAGGCATGATACTAATACGGTGGTTATTTTTAAATACTTAAATACTTAAGTATTTAAGACACAATAATGCAATGTTGCAACTTACTCAAAATAACCTGGGAGGAGTGGGTAGTTATAATTGAAGCAGGATTGTCTCGGAGTTAAGAATCATTGGAGGCTGGGTGACAGGTCATGGGAGGGGAGACGGTTCATCATACACTTCCTCTCTGCTTTTGCCTGTGTTTGAATTTTTTCACCATAAAAAGTCAAAAAGAAATAAGGTAGCTAAAAGGTATTTTTAATTCCAGAAATAGTGCATGCTTTTTGAAAGACATTAAATTAATATACAAGAGCAGAAAGTTGGGGCGCCTGGGTGGCTCAGTCAGTTAAGTGTCCCACTCTTGATTTTGACTCAGAGCATGATCTCATGGTTTGTGAGTTCCAGCCCCGAGTCGGGCTCTGTGCTGACAGCCTGGAGCTGCTTGGGATTCTCTCTTTCTTCCTCTCTTCCTCTGCCCCTTCCTCTCCGCTCTCAAAATAAATTTAAAAAATAGGGGCACCTGCATGGCTCAGTCAACTAAGTATCTGACTTTGGCACAGGGCATGATCTCACAGCTCGTGAGTTCGAGCCCCACAGCGGGTTCTGTGCTGACAGCTCAGAGCCTGGAGCCGCCTTCTGATTCTGTGTCTCCCTCTCTCTCTCTCTGCCCTTCTCCCATTCATGGTCCCTCTCTCAAAACTAAATTAAAAAAATAAATTAAAAAAGCATTTAAAAAATCTTAAAAACAAAAAAGAAAAAGAAAGTGAACATTAATCTCTCCATGCTTCCTGCACCAGGACCTCAGGAGTAACGACTACAGCTCAGCGGATTGCGGGAGAGGGTGTTGCCTTCCTGTCCACACCCGGTCACTACGCTACTCGGAGGAGGGAACTCACCCCCTCACCCCACCGTGTCAGGCTTAGCCATGGACTTGTCTGACCCATGGATGGTGGGCAGAAGCGACCAGAGTCACCTCTGGGGAGACTCCTTAAGCACGGGCACGCGGCTCCCGTTTCTGTCACCAGAGGAGTGATGTTCCGGAAAGTCCCACAGTGAAGACGGAGACACCCTCACCTCTCCATGGACATGATATCCTTCCCCACCTTCTGCTATGCATTTACACGCACCTTCCCACAAATAGTATACAACTCACTCTTGGGTTTGCTTTTATTTATTTTTATTTTTTTAAATGTGTATTTATTGAGAGAGAGAGAGAGAGGGAGAGAGGGAGCGTGCGTGCAAGCAGGAGAGGGGAGACAGAGGAGAGAGAGAACCCCAAGCCGACTCCACGCTGTCAGTGCAGAGCCAGAGGTGGGGGCTCTATCCCGTGAACTGTGAGATCAAGACCTGAGCCGAACTCCAGAGACAGAGGCTTAACCAGCTGAGCCACCCGGTGCCCCTGCTTTTATTTTGTTTTGTTTTGTTTTTTTAAACTCAATATTGTATCATAGGCATTTGAGTCTACCTTGAAATACAATTGATCTTAAAAAAAGAGAGAGAGAGAGAAATACAACTGATCTGAATTTCCAAAGGCCCCAAAAATGGTTTCTTATTGCCAGAAATTTCTGTCTTTAAATTTTTAAAAACTTTATCTTATTTATCTATTTTTATATAAAAAATTTAATTTTTTTAATTTTTTAAATTTATTTTTGAGAAACAGAGAGAGACAGTGTGAGCAGGGGAGGGTCAGAGAGAGAGAGAGACACACACAGAATCTGAAGCAGGCTCCAGGCTCCGAGCTAGCTGTCAGCAAAGAGTCCAAAGCAGGACTCGAACCCACAAACAGTGAGATCATGACATGAGCTGAAGTCAGATGCTCAACCAACTGAGCCTCCCAAGCGCCCCTATGAAAATTTCTTAATGTTTATTTATTTATTTATTTATTTTTACCATTTATTTATTTTTGAGAGACAGACAGAGTGCAAGTGGGGGAGGGGCAGAGAGTGAGGGAGACACAGAATCTGAAGCAGCTCCAGACTCTGAGCTGTCAGCACGGAGCCCGATGCGGGGCTTGAACCCACAAGCCATGAGATCATGACCTCAGCTGAAGTCAGACTCTTAACCGACTGAGCCTCTCAGGCGCCCCTGCTTTTATTTTTTCAAACTCAATAATGTATCATGGGCATTTGAGTCTATCTTGAAATACAACTGATCTGAATTTCCAGAGGCCCCAAAATGGTTTCTTTTTTTTTTTTTAGTTTTTTAAAAATTTATTTTTGAGAGACAGAGAGAGACAGTGCGAGCAGGGGAGGGTCAGAGAGAGAGGGAGACACAGAATCTGAAGCAGGCTCCAGGCTCTGAGCCACCCAGGCACCCCCAAAATGGTTTCTTAATGCCAGAAATTTCTGTCTTTAAATTTTTAAAAACTTTATCTTGTTTATCTATTTTTATATTTTATTTATTTTACTATATTTTATTTATTTTCCGGGTGCACACAGCGGAAACCTTAGTGATACACCCCCCTACAATCCACTAGCCCGTGAGCTCCGAGGGAGCAGGGCCTGTGATCCGTTTTCGTGGCTGCCGGGCCCCTCAGTGGCCACAGCCCTGCCTGCTGCGCAGCCCAGGGGCAGTGACCCGGCCCGCCAGCAGGCGCTGAAGGTAAGCACTGGCCAAACCCTGTGACTTCCGCCTCTCTGGCGTCTCCGTGATCCGCCGCCTTTCATTGCCACTGCTATTGTCCATGCTGGCTTACAGGTGGCCACAGATTGGGGGCGCCTGGGTGGCTCAGTCGGTGAAGCGTCCGACTCCTGGTTTCAGCTCAGGTCAAGGGTTTTGTGAGTCCCAGCCCTGCATCCCGCTCGGTGCTAGCCGCGCCCGGTCTGCTTGGGACTCTCTCTCTCTTCCTTCTCTCACTCTCTGCCCCTCCCCTACTCATGCTGCCTTCTGTCTCAAAAATAAATACATAAATAAAACTTTAAAAAATCATTAAAAAAAAAAGATGCCCACATTTCTAGGTTGCCTGAGTGGCTCAGTCAGTTAAATGTCCGGCTTCAGCTCAGGTCATGATCTCATGGCTTGTGGGTTCCAGCCCCGCGTCGAACTCTGCTGACAGCTCAGAGTCTGGAGCCTGCTTCGGATTCTGTGTCTCCCTCTCTCTCAAGAATAAGTAAACACTAAAAAAATTAAAATAAAATAAAAAGTTATTGCCTTCCCTGAACCCCCAATGGCCGCCTAATACCTGTCTCAGAAGCCAGCTTTCTTTTTTATTTATTGCTTTTTTTAATGTTTTATTTATTTTTGAGAGATAGAGTATGAGCAGGGGAGGAAAAGGGAGAGAAAAGGAGACACAGAATTGGAAGCAGGCTCCAGGCTCCGAGCTGTCAGCACAGAGCCCAACACGGGGCTCAAACTCACAAATTGTGTGATCGTGACCTGAGCCGATGTCGGACAGATTTCTCATATCTTACAGTAGAGCGATTTTTGGACTATCCCCTTGTCCCTTTATAGTTTTTGTCTTACTCAAGAAGGTCCTCTTCTGGGAACGCCCCTCCATTTAACATTATAATTTGGAAACGTGCCTTTAGCATTCCTCATAGACCAGGAAATCCCTGAGGATGGGCTCCGGTCTTACCTATCTATTTTAACTCATTCTTGAAAGTAGCTCTTCTAGATCCTTGATAAGGATTTGTCGGACAAACAGGTGGATGAAGGGATGAACGCAGCCTGGTCTCATTCCTCCCTTATCACAGGGCGGCAGCAAACAACTGCACACTCACACACCTCTGCAAACTGCCCGGTCCCCTTCCCCCAGGTGGCAGGACAAGCATGTCACCAGGCCAGTTTGTCTCCTGTGTCTCAGCCCTGTTTTCTTCTGTCTCGGTTCCTTTCGGAGGCAGGCTGCCCCAGGCGGCGCACAGATGGTCCCCGGCAGCCTCCCATTCCCATCCTACCAGCTTGCACCCCCGCGGAAAAGAACGCTTCTCTGTACCAGGAGTTCCAGAACAAGGCTAGCGATTAGGACCCACCAGACACGCCAGGGGGCTTTCTCGGCGCCAATCCTGTGGCCGAGGGGAGGATGGGCTGAGCGAATCTCCCAGCCTGGGATTTTCAGGAGACCAGCCCCGCCCCCCAGAGCTGGAGCAGAGACAGAGGTGGGGGAATTACCCTACAGGCATATGACGGTGCTGTTACCAAAGAGATGGAGAAGTGGAAGCAAGATAGGGAAACCAAGGACTCCGCCCCACCTGTTCTAGAAGGAGATACCAAGCTTTACATAAAAAGAATGATTTTCTTTCAGACTGGTGTTGGGCACCTGTTCCTTTTTGTTTGTTTGCAATTTTGATCATTGAAGTCTAAGTAACATCCAATGTCATGTTAATTACAGGTGTACAGGTCCCTGTTATTTCCTGGACCTTAAAAAAGTTTTTTTAAATGTTTATTTGTTTTTGAGAGAGAGAGGCAGACACAGAATCTGAAGCAGGCTCCAGGCTCTGAGCTGTCAGCACAGAGCCCAACGCGGGGCTCGAACCCACAAACCGTGAGATCACGACCGGAGCTGACGTGGGACGCTTAACCGATTGGACCACCAGGTGCCTCTGGCTTTCCTGGACCTTTAGAAAAGAGCTGCCCCCGCTGGGTAACAGGGTGTCCGGGGCCCATGAAAGCTCTTCCCCACGGGTGCTGCCCCCTCCTGCCTCCCCCCCCCTCACCCAAACCATCTTTAATTGGTCTCTGATTTACGCTTCGTCTCCAAACATGCTCAGATCTCATGCTTCCTGGCTCACTATCCCTTTCAGCTGCTGGGAGCGAGGAATACCGGAGCCGTTTGCTGCCCGAGCCCGCAGGTGCCAGCATGGCACATCACCTCTGGGCTGCTGGTGGCCGTCAGGCAGCGGAGCCCCTCAGGGCGGCCACCCCGGAACCCGCTGTCCCCCAGCTGTGGATGGAATCATGCTCTCCAAAAAAGATACGTTGAAGCCCTCATTCCCGGCACCTGTGAATGTGACTTTCTTGGGACACGGGGTCTTTGCAGATGTCATTGAGTTCAGCTGCGGCCACCGTGTGTCCTTGGAAGAAGCACAGAGACAGACGCTTAGGGAGAACGCCACGTGGCAATCGCAGCGACGTGTCCACAAGCCAAGGATGGCTGATACCTGTAAGAGTCACCTTGGTAGTCACCTTGGGATGGCGCCCGAGCGGCCATTTCTTTCCAAACAACCAATCTCATTTAGGACAAAATTACTTTTTTTTACCCTCAACAAAAATGCACTTTCATTCCTTATAGCTTTTTTACATATCCCCAATTTCCTGCCTATAGGGTCGCTTTTCTTATTTTCCCCATCAGTCTGAAGTACACTTAACGCATAATAACCTTAGTCTCCCATTGAGGACTTAGTAACTAACTGAAAGATGTTTATACCAGAACTTTTCTTAGATGGTAAATTTATGAACCAATTAAGTGCAAAGCAGCTTTTCAACAGTTTCAAATATCCCCAGTTGTTTGTAAGAGTCACCTTGGTAGTCACCTTGGGATGGCGACCGAGGTGACTCTTACAATACCACCAGCAGCTGAGAGGCACGGAACGGGATCTGCCCTCCAGCCGAGAGAGAGAGAGAGAGAGAGAGAGAGAGAGAGAGAGAGAGAGAGAGAGAGAGTCAGTCCGTCTCTGGAAGGAACTAACTTTGCTGACATCTTAGCTTCAGACTTCTGACCATCGGGACTGTGAGAGAGGAGTGTCTGCTGTTCTATGCCACCCGGTTTGTGGTCATTTGTTGGGCTCTCTGGAAGGACACCGATTCCTGTGTTTCTCCTGGACTTTCTCACCGCTCCCACCCTCACGCACTTCTGACTCCAGATGCGGGGGGTTCTCCCCACCAAGCGATTCTCAGGCACCAACTGGGTGTCTGAGGACCCAGCTCAGTTCTGGCACTATCCACATCAGACCCCCGGGTCAAGGGCTCCCTCCCACAGGTGTGCCCTTCAGACACCAGCTCCAGGTCCAGGCTGTCACCTGTGCTTCTGAACGACCTGCTGGAGACCAGAGGTCCCCACGGCCCCTCCTCGGGCTTGAGTGGTTTGCCAGAGCTGCTCATGGAACTGGAGAAATCTTTCATTTACTAGATGACTGGTTGGTTATAGAAAGACCTCACTCAGGAAGAGCAGGTGGATGGGGGCAGAGGGTGACATATGGGGAAGGGGCTCAAGGCTCTCATGCCGAGTACACGCCCCCTCCCCCCAATCTCCACGTGCTCACCAACCCGGAAGCTCTCTGAAGCCCCTCCTTTTGGGTATACAGGGAGGCTTCATTCATCACGATTGATGAAATCTCCCGTCTCTGGTCACTGATTCAAACTCCAGCCCCTCCCCGCTCCCCAGAGGTCATGGTGGGTGGGACTCAAAGCTCTCCCCCTCTAATCCCACACTGGTTGTCCTGGCAACCAGCCCCCATCCTTAGGTGACCTAGCGGCTTTCCAGAAGACCCTCTTGAATGTAACGAGACACCTTTAATGGCTCTCATCCCTTAGGTAATTCCAAGGGCTTTTGGAACTTTGTGCCAGGAGCTGGGAAGAAGACCAAATATATATTTCTTATTATACATCACAATTGCGCAGCAGCCCTAGCAAAATCACACACCCTCTCCTTCTCTCCCCCTGTCTTTGTGAGCCAATGAATTGCCTGATTGCTTAAGCAAAACTGTTTCCGTCACTTACTGCCAATGCCCTGAATAACCGCGTTCCCTCCTCCGTGTGACAAGGATGGAAAGAGATTAGACCCTCTTCCTTATCTTTCCGTCATCCATCCTATGGCACTAAGCCCAGCACCATCGAGATGACTGGGGCCAAAACTCGTGAGGAGGATGGGGGTGGGGTGGGGAATCCAGTGCTTTACCGGGAAGGCAATTGCTTACCCCCTGATCAATGAAAGTAATTCATTAGGGACAGTTCAGACTCCGATCAAAAATGCAAATGGCTTCCCATCCCATCCAGGATAAAGGGCGGACTCCTTAACCTGGCCCTTGAGGCCTCAGCCTGTATTTCCACCATCTCCCCTTCCCCCTGGCTCCGTCCACTCCAGCCACATCCAATTACTAATTATTCCATAAGGACACCCTATGCGTTCGAAAGTCGTTAGAGTCACAGGAGCTGTGTGCAGAACGCTTTTCTGTGCCTCCGAGCCCTACCCATCTACACCGGTATCCAGGGGCTGAAAATCCGTGTGTTCTCTCGGGGTTACGGAGGCTGTACATCTGAAATCGGGTTCAGCAGGGCTGTGCTCGCCCCAGAAGCTCTACAGGGTGGGGGGAGCCCTGCATTCTGGTGGCTGCCGGTGATGGTGGGAGTGCCCTGGCTGGGAGACACATCACTCCAGTCTCTGCCTCTGTTGTCACATGGCGTTCTTCCTCCGTATCTGTGTCTGTGTCCAACTTTCCCAGTCCTCGGACGGGTCACCCTGCTTCAGTGTGACCCCCCACTTCACCTGATCACACCTGCCAAGACCCGATGTTTACATAAGGTCACACTCGCAGGAACGGGGGTTAGGACTTGCACAAATCTTTTTGGAGGACGCCATCCTCCTGTGGAAGCACGCAGCCCTGTCTCGTGGACAACTGTGAACTTCCTTGAGCTTGCAAACCACAGGACGAGGATTCAAACCTCATCTGCATGGTCCCAAGCCCTTGGCCGGCACCAGTGAGCCAACAATCTGTATGTGTTTGCCATTTTGAATTAATTGAAGTGGTAAAAGCAGAAACGTGGTAAAATGAGATAGAACGTAGCTGTATTGTGAACATGCCAGGATGGGTTTTTCTTAATGTTTTATTTATTTTTGAGAGAGAGAGAGAGACAGCGTGGGCAGGGGAGGGTCAGAGCTAGCTGTCAGCACAGAGCCCAGCACAGGACTTGAACCCAGGAACCGTGAGATCATGACCTGAGCCGAAGTTGGACGCTTAGCCTATGGAGCCACCCAGGCGCCCCAACCAGGACCGTTTTTGAGCCCACCGGAAGGGAATCAAGATAAAGCCATCCTCCTAAGGATGACATGTGTTCAGTTTTTCTGTCCTCCTTTGGCTGCAACTCGTCTGCCTCAGTTTCCCAGTTGTAATAGGCAGAGCATCTGTCCTGCACCCTCTAGATGGGAGGGTTTTGAAATGTTCTGAGGCCCGGGAAGAGTCTTTGAGACCCAACAATGGCCCCTGTCCAGCGCCCGAACCAGCCTGGAGGCTCAAGGGCAGTGAAGACTCCCCTTGACCCCCATGATTCCGTGAGGGCCTCCAGCCGGACTCTGAGGGCCCAGCTGGAAACCTGCGGATCCCACGATGCTCCGGGAAACACGTGGGCCAGGGACTGAGCCCCAGTGGTGCAGCTCCCAGCGGCGCTGCCTCCCACCCTCCGTGGTCTAAGCACTGACAGCAGCGGAGGTATGGCGTCTGCCTCAAGACAAGAATAGCAGAACGGAGTCCTACTCATCCTGAAATAGCTGAGCGCTCAGCGTCCCAGACCTTGACGCCTGTCTTTCAGGCAGAGAGCGGTCCAGTAACACACAGCTCTGTTTCTTTCTCTTCATTAGACAGTTTCAATTAGACCGGTCACTGAGGTTGACAAGACCTGGGACCCAGATTCCAGCAACCTCTCCCCCATCATGTTGACACCAAGCTTAGCCAAGGAAACGTTAGCAGACGTAACATGTCATTTTCAAGAACAAGCCTTAGGAGTCATTGCACGGACCCACCGTTAACCACCGTTCTCCAGCTGCCCTGACGCCAGCAATGTTCCCGACACGAGCTGCTCCTTCAGTCCCAGCCCAGGGGGAAGACCCAGAGCCAGCCCGTCATGCACATGTGACATGAGCAAGAAATAAACCTGTTTTCCTAAGCCACTGAGTGTTTGGAGATGTTCGTTACTACAATGCAACTCAGCCTAAGGTTAGTTAGTGTCATCCCCAGCGATCATTTCACCTGAAATCATACAACCAGGATCCAAATCCAGGCAGTCCAGCGTCAGAGTCCGTGCTCTTGGCCACTTCACCACATCCACTTGGAAAACGCCTTGTCGTTTTCCTGAAAGACCCCGTAGACTGGCAAGATCTCCACCTAGGCTCTGTTTTTCTTCATCATCCATGGAGGTAATGAAGAAAAATCAGCAGATCATTTGGTCCTCGGAAGGTAGAACAGACCAGGTAGATAGACTCCGTGTGAGAAAACACAACTGGTTATTGAGTGAGTTGGATTCATTGGCACGTAAACTGGAAACGCCTTTATTTTTCCCATACCAGAGTCTCTCAGGAACGGAGAAACTCTGAAATCAAATTTTGTATAAGAACTCCGATCTTACGGCACCTGGGTGGCTCAGTGGGTTGAGCGTCCGACTTTGGCTCACGGTTCACAAGTTCGAGCCCCATGTTGGGCTCTGTGCTGACAGCTCAGAGCCTGGAGCCTGCTTCGGATTCTGTGTCTCCCTCTCTCTCTGCCCCTTCCTTGCTCAAACTCTGTCTCTCTCTCTCAAAATTAAATAAACATTAAAAAAAAAAAAAAGAAAGAAAGAAAAGAAAAGAACTCTGGTCTCTTAGCCATTTGAAAGCTTCTCTCCAGGCCCGGGTTTGGAAATTTGCAAGAAGGAAGGGGTCATGGAGGTGGGAGGGGGTCCCCCTGATTTCGCTCTTCACCTTCAGAGCCTAGGGCTCTTGCAGAATTAGGGCTGAGGGTGGCACGGGGAATGGGGAGCAGGAAAGATTTTTCTTGGCTTGAATACTCTCTGCATAGAGCAGGTGGTCACATTCCAGCTCTTGTGACAAGGGGCTCTTTCATGACTTCCCCAGAGAGTCTCCCACCGGGGACAGCCCACAGCACTACTCTGTGGTTTGCATAATGATGCACCTGGCCAACCACTCAAGGTTAAGTCAGCCCTCTTCCCCACTGGCTTCCGGTTCCGACCTCCTTCTGCTGGGGTAGACCAGCTCTCTGCAGAAGGCTCGCTTATTCTGGAGTCCTTTTTTGGTTAAACAGCTATACTGGGATATATGTAGTTGTTGATTGCACATATTTGGAGCATACTACATGATAAGTTTTGACTTCTTTTTTAAGTTTATTTATTTTGAGAGAGAGAGATAATGGTGTGGGAGTAGAGAGAGAAGGAGAGAGAGAATCCCAAGCAGGCTCCACGCCGTCGGCACAGAGCCCGATGCAGGGCTTGAACTCACGAAGCATGAGATCATGACCTGAGCCAAAATCAAGGGTCAGGTGCTCGACTGAGCCACACCCCCCACCGCAGGCGCTCCAGTAAGTTGACTTCTGAAGGAGCCCAATGAACCAGAATCAAGATAATGAACATTCCATCACTCCCCAAAATTTCCTCATGACCTTTGGAGATTCCTCTCTCTCGTCCCTCCCCAGCGCTTGGGCAATCCGTAGTGCACTATAGATAAGCTGGCGCTTTCTAGAAGGTTCTATAAATGGCATCACACAGTGTGGGCTCTCAGTGGGCTGAAGCAGCATCATTCTAAAAGGTTCTTCATGGAGGCCCTTTTCAAATAACGTAAGCCTGGCCACTTTCCATGGGCGCACAGGGCCCACCAGAAGGTCCACGTCCCTGTGTCCTGTCACACAGTGGAAGTCCAGCTGTCCCAAGCCCCTTTGTTTTCCAGGTGTGGCAGGCTCCAGCGTGAGGCCACCCTGGGGATGAGGCCGAGCTCTCCAAGTACCTGAAGGCCTATTCTGCTGGCTCAAGGAAGGAAAAGACATCTCATCGGGATGACTCAGGGAAGGCATTCCCTATTCATTCTCCTGTGCGTGCCTCAGTTCCCCCTGTGCAAACTCCAGTGGTTGATGCTCTGAGGGTCCCCCGATCGGTTTCTTGGATCACTTTGGTGAGTCCCGCAGAGATGGTTTGGAGCCTTTCTATATAGGGATGCAGGCGCCTGACATCCTGTGTTCTCAGCGAGGGGGCTCAGCTGAGCCAGACTCAACAGGGTAAGTTTCAGGTTAATATCCTGTGTGGTAACTTGGAGGCTCACGGAGGCCCTTGTGTAGAAATGCCCCTATAAGGGTTCTGCACCCAATTCCAACATCGGTGTGTGTGTGAGCGGGGCGGGGCGGCCCACACCAACCAGCAATCCTCAGACACCAACTGGGTGTCCTACCATTCAACTCAGTCACCAACTGCGAGCCCAGGCTGTCACCTGCGCTTCTGATGGACCTGCTGGGGATGGGAGGTTCCAACGCCCCCCCTCCTTGGGCTCGATTAATTTGCCGGAGAGGCTCACAGAACTTGGAGAGGTGTCTTATTTGCTGCATTACTGGCTTATTATACAAGGATGTGATTCAGGAACGGCGGGATAGAGGAGGTGGGGCAGGCGGGGTGCGTGGGAAGGGGCTCAGAGCTGCTGTGTCCCCCCCAGGCACCACCCCCGCCCCCACATCTCCACGTGTTCACCAGCCTGGAAGGTCTCAGAAGCCATCCTTTTGGGTTTTAATAGCGGATTCATTGCACAGTCGCACAGTTGTGAGAGTTATGGTTGATTAAATTGTTGGCCTCTGGCGATGGATTCGAGCTCCAGCCCTTTTCCCTCTGCAGAAGGTGGGGGTTGGATGAAAATGTCAACCCCCTAATCACGTGGTTGGTTGTCCTGGAAACCGGTCCCCTCCCACAGGTGCATCCCAAGAGAGTCACCTCATTAACAAAAGGAAAGACACCTTTTATGGCTCCCTTCACTTAGGATATCCCTAGAGCTTTAAGAACCTTGTTCCAGGGGCGCCTGGGGGGGCTCAGTCAGTTGAGCATCTGACTTTGGCTCAGGTCATGATCTTATGGTTCATGAGTTTGAGCCCTGCATTGGGCTCTGTGCTGACGGCTCAGAGCCCAGAGCCTGCTTTGGACTCTGTAACTCCCCCTCTCTCTGCCTCTCCCCAGCTCGCTCTCTGTGTCTCTCTCTGTCTCAAAAATAAACAAACATTAGAAAAAAAATTAAGAGCTCTGTGCCAGAAATGGGGTCCAAGACCAAATATATATTTTATTATAAATCACGGGATCACAGCCCTTGACCTTGATGCCTCATGTTGGACTTGTAACCCAAGTGTGGCAGACTTCACCAGTTCAGGAGATCACATCGACCTTTAATGTCCAAGTTCCAATAGCCCAGGTCACCCCCCTGCTTCGTCACCTCCTCCCTGACCATACACTTTAACCGGGTTCTCCTCTGCGAGTTTTCCAGGTCTCCAGAAGAAATGCGCACAAGAGCCTATAAAATTTCAACTTCAAATAAACAACAAATGATTTTGCGGTGTAAGTATTTCCTATGCAATATTAGGAACCGTGAGATATTTGGGATGTACTTATGGTAAAATATCATCTGTCGTTTATCGTGAATTCCAATGTAACAGAGCGTCCAGCATTTGAACTGGGAACCCTGTCCCCTCCTGGTGTCTCTCTGTGGCCCTTGGCGGTCCCCAAGTGCAGATTTCAGCTTAATCTCCCACCGCGGGAGTAACGGGGACACTCTCCCTCCCTAGAGGCTAGGCTTTTCAGACCACAAGGCTGCAAGAACAAGAAATGGATTTTCCCTTGGAGAGTCTAAGGCTCCTTCCAAGTTCCTATTTCGGGGACCCCAGGGTGACGATCAAGGGAACATCCATTCCCTTTTGGGTAAAACCCGCCCACACCCAAAAGAATGTGCTCCTGCCCTTTGTCCCCAAAGGGCATCCGAATAGTATTCTGGAATCAGCACATTTCCTAAAGTCTAGATGACATTGTTGTTCTAGAATAATCTGGCCTCGGGGAATTATAAGGATTGCCTCAGGTCATGCCTCTCTGGCTGCCTTTAGGGGACCTCTGTCAGCTGGCAGTGAAGCTCAGCCTGCAGGCATCTTTCCTGGACCCTCTGATAAGCGTCCCCCGTCTTGGACAAGACCCCATCACATATCTTCCCAGTAGAAACAATGTGAGACCCGCCGTCATACAGCCCTGCCCTGGGGAAGACACTAGCTTACATTCCTGTGCAGAGAAGCGACACCCGTCTTTCCCAAGCAGGTGATACTTTCCCAGAATCAAAGACCCTTTATAGAGTTTTCCCTAAATCAATGCAGCCAGTTGCCCTTGGGTCAAAATCCCAACTTCTACCTACATAGGAGGACCGTCCTTGCATTTGAAATGTTGGTTTTCCCTTCACAAAACCATCAAACTTCTTGAAATTTAGCAATTACTCTTACCCAAGACTTCCCCTGCTCCCCCTGCCCGGGGAACACATGCACTGGTGATTCATCCAATGGACAGATTTTTTTAATCTTTGAATGCCTTGCTAGGTTTTGGATTCAAAACATAATGGCGCTAGGGGCACCTGGTGGCTCAGTTGGTTGGGACACATGACTTGGCTCAGGTCATGATCTCTCAGGGTTCCAGCTCCGAGTCGGGCTCTGTGCTGACAGCTCGGAGCCTGGAGCCTGCTTCGGATTCCGTGTCTCCCTCTCTCTCTGCCCCTCCCCCACTCACACTCTGTCACTTTCTCTCTCAAAAATAAACGTTAAAAACAATAAAGAAAAAATAATGGCGCTTGACACTTCAATTATATTGCTCTGCGGACACCAAATTCTTCAAAAACTGGTAAGTTTTCTAGGTGACAGGTTCATCTTTACAAAAACAGGACACCTAGTTTATTTTGCCCGTTTTGATGGGGGAGGGTGTCTGTCAAAAATGTCACAGCACAGTGCTACATGGCTTTTTTAGTTTTTCTGTCTCCTTCGTCCCCAGGCGACCAGATGGCTTAGCGCTGTTGCTAACTGTCCATGGCAGCCCCTTCCCCATTATCCTGTTTGTTGTTAAAAAAGAGTAGACAGAATTTCCAGGGCTAAATACTTTTCTTGCAGATACACCTCTGGTCTTTAGTGAGGGATTTTTGAAGGTTATCCTAGGGGTTCCGAGGGTTTCCTTCTCCCTTGTGGCTTAATTTTAGATTTTCATCATTTTGAAAGGTTAAAATTTCTTCGCTTCTGGATCACGGAGATGTTATTTTCATGAAATCCACAAGATCCTTTAGAAGGAGCTTGAGCAGGCTGTAAAAGTTCGAGCCGTTGCTAAGGGAACCAGGCAAAGCTTGCTTCGTGTATAAACCTGGTTATTATATTCAAAATGTAAGCAGCAGTGGGAGATTCCTAACGGGAGAGAGGAAACTCTGCTTTTGAAGAAGCAAGTGGGAAATCACTCCTCTCTCACAGAGCAGGGCGGCCCCCGAGGCTCATCTTCAGTGTCCTAGAACAAACTAGGCGACTACTCTTTTCTTTGTGGGAAAACCATGGTGGGAGTCTAATGGCGGAAGAAAAGGGAAGCCATTCTTCCGGTGGGACCGTGGAAGAGCAAACACCGGCAGCCCCTTAGCTGACTGAGGTGGGAAAGGCTGAAAGCAGACAGTCAGGAGCTATGATTCCAAGTGTACAGATTTTTAAAATTCTTTTTAGAGAAAGAGAGTGCAAGTGTGAGCAGGGGACAGGGGCAGTGGAAGAGAGAGGGAGAGAGAGAGAAAAAGACAGAATCCTAAGCAGGCTCCACGCTCAGTGCAGAGCCTGACGCAGGGCTCGAGCCCATGATGCTGGGATCGTGACCTGAGCTGAGATCAAGAGTTGGAGGCTCAACGGACTGAGCCATCCAGGAACCCTAGCTCTAGAGACTTGATGGACAACTCTGAAAGAGAGAGAAAGAGAGAGAGAGAGAGAGAGAGAGAGAGAGAGAGAGAATGTTATGCCCAGATTTCAATATCGTCTCCAAAAACCAGAGACCGCCAGGGAGACTGAGTCTCACATGCAAAAGCAAAGGGCTTTATTACGGGGTTAAGCTCGCCAGGCCTAAGCTCGGGCTCACAGACTTTACCAGTGCAGTGGATCCATGCTGAGAGCCCCAAACAAAGGCGGGATAGGGCCTTTATAGGTTTTGGGAAGGGGGAGTTACAGGAAATTGTGACACAGGTACAGGGATCCAATCATTATCGCCTAACATCATTGGCAGTAACTTTAACCGTACACATTGTCCAGAGTGTTCGTTACTTTTGGCGGGAGCCAACCACAACATTTAGAGTATTAACCAATTACAGAGTGGACCCAGGACCCTCACGTAGGGTGTAACTAGCCTTAAGCAATAAGTGATTATCTATAGCTTCTATCTCTAGCCTGCCCTTAGGAATGTTAAGCATTTTAGCTGGCCGCTTCTGATTGGGTGTTCTAGGGTGGTCCCTGGTTGAGCAATCTGTGCCCTTTTATTGTCTAATGATTCTGGGAAACGCACACTTAGGCCTCCAAGGTCAGAGGGAAACTTGAAACCTGTCATGGAGTCAGTTTGGTTCAGACCTGTGTCCTTTCAAGAACTGTCCAAGAAGTGTTTGGATCCCAAAGCATGAAGTTCAGGAAAGAGCTAAGTATCGTTTTCCCCACAAAAGGAAATCTTGCTTTTAAAAAATTAAAATCCTGAGATGGAAGGAAAATGACATTCCGTTGCCCCTACTTGCGTGCTGAGGCCTCCTTCCCAGCGGAAGCAACCGGAACGTGTGTGGATGGATGAATGGGTCAACTACCCACGATGGGGTGGTCTTCGGCCTTAGGAAGGAAGCGCGCTCTGACACCCGCTACAAACATCGATGATCCTCAGGGACATGATGCTGAGTGACGGGGACAAATATTGTATGATTCCGTGTCCGGGGGGTTCCTAGAAGACTCAGATTCATAAAAGCCATAAATGGCTGGGCGGGGGATGGGCGTTTAGCGAGCAGGTTTTCCGACTAGGAAGACGAAGCCGTTTTGGAGAGAGAGAAGGTGGTGACCATCACACCGCGGGGTGACCCACTCCATGCTCGCGAGCAGCACTTCATGCTGCGTGTGCCTCACTCACACGCCCAGAAAGAGATGCTTCCACTACTGAGGGGTGTCACCAAACAAAGCGGCCCGAGGACGGCGCAGTCCTACCCCCCCAAGCCCCGCACACGCCACCCGGCCCTGGCGGAGCACAGCCCATTCATAAAGGCCTCCGGGAAGTCCTAGATTGAAGGCTGTTTAATTCAATTAAATGAGGCATTTCCTCGGCTGAATACAGACCCCTTTCTTTCCACGGAACACTATTAATAGTTCTGGGAGCTGCTGATAAAGAGATTCGTATCGTCCAACATCCTTCTACCGATGCCTCGCTGGACGCTGTCGGCAGCCTTGATAGACAGTCCCTAACAGTTAAGCCTGGGTAATAGTGACTGATTACCGTAAATACTACAGTCAGCGAGCCTAGTGATTTCTTCAGCAGTAAAGACACTGGGGCTCAAAGAAGTCAAGCCCTCGCTCAAGATCAGCGGCAGAGAGGAGCCAGGACGTCTGGGTCTCTAACCAGCCCCTGCCACCCCTTCTGGGTGCCCGGATGTGTGAGCAAGTTAGTTACCTGAGGAGACTCAGAACCCCGGGGCTACTGAACGGCAGGTCGGAGAGGCCACAGGGGACAGGACTATGCACCAGGATTGCAGGCTCCTGTCCCTGACATCCCGGAGCCCTTGAAGGCCGGTGCTTCCAGGCTCCCCTCCTCCGCTCCTTTCTCCCAAACAGGGCAGGGGGAGTTTAGAGACGTCCCCTCTCCTACAGCAATTCATGAATTTTCTTGAGGGAAGGCTCATCGGGGTGCTGACTAAAGCGCACATTCCAGTGAACCTACTCAGACCCAGAGAGACGGACACCGCATGTTCTCATTTATATGTGGAATCTAGGAAACCTCAGCAAACTCAGAAAGAGGTCAGATTTGGGGTTGCCAGAGTTGGGGGTGGGGGGGGATCGGGCGAAGTCGTCAGAAGCTACAGGCTTTCAGCTGTCAGGTAAACAAACACGTTCTGGTGCTGTCACGTGCAGCATGACTGTGGTCAACCACGCTACATGGTATATTTGAAAGTTGCTAGGAGGGGCGCCTGGGCGGCTCAGCCGGGTGAGCGTCCGACTTCGGCTCAGGTCATGATCTCACAGTTCATGGGTTTGAGCCCCGTGTTGGGCTCTGCTGACAGCTCAGAGCCTGCTTGGGATTCTCTCTTTCTCTCTCTCTCCCTCCCCTTTGTGCACACTCCCTCTCTGTCAAAAATAAATAAAAAATAAACAGTAAAAAATAAAGCTTCAGTATCCTCATCTATAAGAAATATTACATGAATAATAAGATACAATACACGTTCTCAGGGCCATTCCCTGCAGACTGGGACTCAGTAGGTCTGGGGTGGGACTTGGGAAGGTCTGAGTATCTCTGACTTTAACACTAAAAGGGATCATCACAGAGATTCTCTCTCTCTCCCTCTCTCTCTGCCCCTCCCCCTGCTCTCCCCAAATAAATAAATAAACATTAAAAAAAATAAAAGGGTCATTACAAAACATCCTCCGATGTTCCCCACGGCACAGATAGGGGGTTCAACGGAGTTGAAGGGATGGTCCAGATTCACACACAAAAGTTAGCTACTTTTTCTATCTGCTCTTAAAATAGACACAGAAGCAAAATACTCCTTTCCTTGAGGAAAAAGATGCAGGTTTGTTATTTCATTTTATTTTATAAGTTTATTTATTTACTTTTGAGACAGAGAGAGACAGAGCACAAGGTGGGAAATGGCAGAGAGAGAAGGAGACACAGAATCGGAAGCGGACTCCAGGCTCTGAGCTGTCAGAGCCCGATGTGGGGCTTGAACCAACAAACTGTGAGCTCATGACCTGAGCCAAAGTCGGATGCTTAACCAACTGAGCCACGCAGGCGCCTCGTTTTTTGTTTGTTTGTTTGTTTGTTTTTTTAAGTCTTTAAAGAAAAATCCACTGTGCACTCTCCTCTATCCATTCCAGCAAACAGGCCCCGTTCTCTCCTTCCCGGACCCAGGGGGAGACAGTCTTTCTGTCTACGTTCCCAGCCCCTTTCCCGCTCTTTCGGGAGGTCCAGCCACCCCGGGGGACATCCTGGCCGCCATCTTCCTTGCTGGAGACCCAGTTCTGCCTGCAGCTCTGACCCAACTCGCTCCCTGCATGTTGACGGACACCACATGGAGGCTGGCTCTGCTCCCTCACCAACTTCCTCCCGAGCACACAGCTAACTCAGGCCCTAACTGTGCTGCACAGGCAAGGGGGGAGTGGGCAGCCCGGAGCTCCCCCTTTCCGAGGAGCTCACCCCCACCCACCCCAGCTGCAGGACCTGCGCCCCAGCAGGATGCGGGAGATGGACAAGCGGCAAGGCTGGGCACACACCCGGCATTCCGTGGTCACTTGGCAGCGCCCTGCCAGAGAGCAGATGGAAAAGTCTGAGGACACTCAATTCCCCAAATTCCTTTTCTGAGAGCTCTACAAGGCTCCGTCTCCACAAGTTAGAGTCTTTTCAAGTGAGTTAAAACCCAGCTCCACCCCACGCTCATCTACACCAGTTTTCTTTATTTCAGGTCACAGGAGTGGGTAGCTGAGATCTTGATCCGTAGATCACGGGGTATGCTGTGACTCCAGGATCCCATCACCTGCCTTTGCTGGTGACGCTCTGCTCCTGATGGGGGGAGCCCAGGGTCAGAGCCGCTCTGTTTGCGGGGTCTTCCCTGAGCAGGCTTCCCCCATGGGGGCCTCAACACTGCCCGGAGCCCTGGAGTCCTTGCCAGATAGAGGGACATGGCTAGGAGCCACAGATCTGCCTTTCGACCCTGGCTTTCTGGCTGCCTGGGGATAGCGCTGAAACTATCTGGGCTGTTTCCTGTCTGGAAAATGGGCATTATAGTGTCTGGTTCAAGACGTCTTACACGAGAGGCTGTGTGAGTGTCCAGGGCTGGGCGCCCACTGAACGTTCAGCAAATGGCGGCCATGATTATTTCCTTGAGCTCCTGGGGCACGTTTCACTCGTCCACAGCTCCCCTTTGCCACAAGGGGTGCCACCAAGTAGGCCAAGACGGGATCTAGACTATGGCCATCACAGAGCCCAAATAATGGCCATCCGGAAACAATTGATTCAATTGAGTAAAAATTCATCTCGCGCGCGCGCGCGCGCACACACACACACAGAGGCCATTGGGGCTCTTAATTTGTGGGTTTCCCAGTAAAATAAACTTGGGGGATATAAGGGTACCTGGAATTTGATCCAAGAATGAGTAATCTGAATTTTTTTAAGGTTTATTTACTTGGGGGGGGGGAGAGGGAGAGAGAGATACGGAGAGAGAGAATGAGTGGGGGAGGGGCAGAGAGAGAGAGAGGGAGACACAGAATCGGAAGCAGGCTCCAGGCTCTGAGCTGTCAGCACAGAGCCTGACACAGGGCTCAAACTCACAAATGGTGTGATCATGACCTGAGCTGAAGTTGGAAACTTAGCCAGTGGAACCACCCAGGTGCCCCAAGAATGCGTAATTTGATCTGTATTGCTAAATTACGTTCCAGAATGGTTGCATCCATTCACACTTGGCCATAATAGTAGGAAAGTGCCTGGGAACTCCGGCCCATTCTCCAGCTCAAAGCCCCCTGTTTGCGAGCCCTCTTCAACCACGCCCATAGTAGGGGCACCTGGCTGGCTCTGTTGCGGAACGTGGGACTGACTCCTGATCTCGAGGCTGTTACTTCGAGTCCCGTGTTGGGTGTAGTGATTACTTAAAAATAAGTAAACTTAAAAAATCCCCATCGCCATGTTTTTTTAAGGCATCGCCAGTCTGATGAAATACCTCAATCGTCCTGCTCACTGAATCTGTGATTATTCGTGCAGTCGAAGTTTTTTTCATATTTGTCAGGCTTTCTGTATTTCTTCTTTGTGCTTTACTTATTCATATCCTTTGCTCATTTTATTTTTTTTTTTAATTTTTGATGTTTATTTATTTTTTTAAGGAGAGACAGAGAGATAGAGCATGAGCAGGGGAGGGGCAGAGAGAGCGGAGGAGACACAGAATCTGAAGCAGGCTCCAGGCTCCGAGTGGTCAGCACAGGGCCCGACGCGGGGCTTGAACCTGTGAATCGTGAGATCATGACTTGAGCTGGTCGGATGCTCAACTGATGAAGCCGCCCAGGCACCCCTTGCAGCTGGACTTGGTACCCAGACAATCACGCAAAGCGCTTCTCTGGCTCCTGTTTTCGCAACCCCGTCCGTCTCCATCATGCTATGCACTCACTGGACTCAGCGGCTCACCCTTCCGCAACAGGCTCATGCTCGGCTCCCTGTCACGAGGCACTGGGTCCTCCACCTGGACCTTGCTCTCCTGATCCACTCAGGACTCCGGCTCCTTCTTCCAGCTCAAAGCCCTGTCTGTGAAGCCCTCTCTGATGCCCACGGACAGATGGAGGTCCTTCATCTCCTGCTGGGTTTTATACATTCCTATGATCACGACTGTACATCTGTTTACATGGATCGTGACCTTTCCACTTTGAATTCCCACAACCCGCCACTGTATTTTGGCTCAAGGTCATCACTCAAGGGAATGTATGGAGTCAAAGAGCTTAACTGAGACAGTCGGCTGGGGCGTGCCGTGAAAGGCCTCGAACGCAGATGTCGGTGGGCTGTGAGCTGGCTCGGGCCAGCCCCGAGCTGCACTCATTCATCTGAATTGGAGAACGGAAGCAACAGAAAGCCAGGAACCAGTTAAGAGGCCGTTACATTTCAGGGGAGACAGAGGCAGGCCTGAATAAGGGTGGGCAGCTGAGGCGTGGAAAGGAGGGCACATTGTTGAGGGATGATGCACGGTTAGAATGATCAGGACACTGAGACTGGACAGAGCCAAAACTGTGACCAGGAGCCGAAAATTCTCATGGAATTGTCGATGCTTTTTTTTAAGCGTTCTGTGTCTTTTGCGAACATTACAATGGATGTTGCCATCAAACGTATGTGAATTATTACAATGTCGCTGATGACTGCTCTAGAACCAGTCAAGTCTTCGTAACTGTTTCCTCGCCTGTGAAATGGGGTCATCATGGTGTCTCCGCTGTGGGGCTGTGGTGAGGATTAAGTGAGTTAACCCTGGGGAGGCACTCAGAGCGATGTCGTGCGCGCGGTAAGCGCTCCGCCACCGTTGGCTATTTGAAATATTATTATTCATATATTTCCACCCCGAGAGGCACCCATTCGTCCCTTATCTAATAAGCAGCTCCCTGTTTGTGACAAGTGAGTAGTCATTCAAAGACTCCTGGAGACTTGCATGGGGCAGCTCATGAAAGGCCTTCTGAAGGCTGTGACTGGGGGGCGAAGGGACACATAGATGGAGAGGGGGGAGGCCACCCCAAGGAAGAGACATTCATGTCCCAGGAGTAAGAGCAGGATGCCATTTTCCCACATGGCTCCCAATGCGCAAGGCTCCCAACAAGAGTTGAGGGGGAGAAATTGGAGCATGAAGCCCTCTCGTTCTTCTAACGCACCATTAATCCCGCCATCTTGCCCTTAAGGAAAGTGAGATGAACCAATGTGTTCAGTATTGCTCTTACCATCTTGAGAGAAGAAATCAAACCATCCCGAGAGATGCCTATTACAGATCCCGCCATCTTGCTCATGACGAGAGCGAACATATCACAGGGTTTTAATTCTCTCTTCTTTCCCAGAACGAGGGTGTAAGGTGGCACTGTCTTTATCAAAGCTGCCATTGGTCCCCTTTGTGAACAGAGGTTCAAATGTCAAAGAGTCTGTGAATCTATTCTGGAACTTTCCATCTGTTCTGCCCTTGCCTTCAGACTTGCCTGGCTCAGTCTTCCGGGACAGGATTCTGACGCCGTGAGGGTCTCTGGTTAACGCTGCCATGTTTTGAGGGTCACACTCACAGTTAATGCCTTCGTGTCGGAACAAGGTCTCCACTGTGCCTCTGGGTGAAAACAAAATCCCCGAGACACAGAGCTGACTTCCAGAAAAGGCTCCCGTGCTAAGTCAGCCAACAGACTCCAGAGCTAATCGGAACCAGATGTGCGTTCTTTCACTGAAATATATTGCAGGGCACAGATTCATTTTTTTGAGAGTACCTATAATAACAATTAAAATCATAAAATGTGTTTTCCCTAGATATTTTCTCCTAGTCAACCAAGCAATAGAGTCTGATAAGTTGGGCCCGACCTGTGTCAAAACCAACATACTTGCTTTGTTAGAAATCTGCAGAATGTGTCTGTCTGCGGAGGTGCGCTCTGGTCAGACCAGGGGCAGCCGCCAACGTGCAGTTTCCGAAAATATCCGTGCGCAAAGGAATGATAAGCAGACGGCATAGACTTGCGGCTGGGAGGTAGGGAGAGAGAAAAGCCCGTGAGAGAGGCGTACGGTAAGTGGCATTAGGTATAATTCGTGTAATGTGGCAGACACTTCCTGCGTTTAGAAAACGGGGTCCCCCAAAGAGCCCAGCGGCCGATGACTGTCCGCACCAGCATCTCTGCCAAGGTGAAACGCTGGGCTCGTGGCCACCTCTGGGGAGCACGACTAGGAAATTCCCCAGGTCATCCGAGGAAGTCTTCTACAGAGACACGGTTTTGTTTTGTTTTGAAGACATTGTCCGGCTTTTCCTGGAGCTGATCCTCTGCCTTCCGAACAGCCCATTCAGCCAGTCGGGGTCAAGTGGACCCCACTTGGGTCCCTACTTTATGGACAGTGAGCTGGCAAGCAACCCGAAACACCAGTAAGCCTGGGGGCGTCTTGTTGACTTACTGGCATTCATGCCTATTCCGCTACACCCTCTGTTTCCCAACACCAGACCCTGACCCCCCCCCCGTCATAGCCCCTTGTTTGTGTGTTGTGTCTACACCCACTATTGTCTTTCATGCCCACTTTCTGTTCTCCCTGCTTTTGGGAACAGCTACCCATCTCCCTATAGGAAAACAGCCCTCTCCACTCTCAGCCCTGGGTCCCACTGGGGTTAATGACACACACCCCCAATCACACACGCATGCCCAGGCACCCTGGGTGGCACACCCCCTAAGCCTGGTCAAAGCACTAATGATGGATTCGATGTAGGCATGTGATCAGTGGAGGCTTCAGACTTCAGGTCCTTTCTTTTAAAAAGTTCCCTTTTAGGGGTGCCTGCAGGGCTCCGTCAGTTAAGCATCTGACTTTAACTCAGGTCATGATCTCACGGTTCATGGGTTTGAGCCCTGCATCAAGCTTTGTGCTGACAACTCAGAGCCTGGAGCCTGCTTTGGATTCTGTGTCTCCCTCTCTCTTTGCCCCTCCCCTGTTTTCTCTCTCTCTCTCTCTCTCTCTTTTCTCTCTTTCAAATAAACATTAAAAAAATAAGGGCGCCTGGGTGGCTCAGTCGGTTAAGCCTCCGACTTCGGCTCAGGTCAGATCTCACGTTCGTGGGTTCGAGTCCTGCATCAGGCTCTGTGCTGACAGCCAGCTCAGAGCCTGGAGCCTGCTTCCGGTTCCGTGTCTCCCTCTCTCTCTGCCCCTTCCCCTCTCATGCTCTGTCTCTCTCTGTATCAAAAATAAATAAAACATTAAAAAAAAATTAAAAAAAAAAGTTCACTTTAGAGGTGCCTGGGTGGCTTGGTCGGCTAAGCGTCCGACTCTTGATTTCAGCTCAGGTCATGATCTCGTGGTTCAGTCTGTGGGACCAAGCCCTGAATCAGGCTCTGGGTTATCAGTGCAGAGCCTGCTTGGGATTCTTTCTGTCCCTCTCTCTCCTTCTGCCGCTCCTTTGCTTGCTCTCCCTCTCAAAATAAATACATAAACATTTAAAAAAAAAGAAATTACTTAAAAAAATAAAAAGTTCCATTTTAAAATAGGTAATACAGGGGCCCCTGGGTGGTTCAGTTGGTTAAGTGTCCCACTTCGACTCAGGTCATGATCTCACAGTTTGTGGGTTCGAGCCCTGTGTCGGGCTCTGTGCTGACAGCTCAGAGCCTGGAGCCTGCTTCCGATTCTGTGGCTGCCCCTCCCTTCCTCATGCTCTGTCTCTCTGTCTCAAAAATAAATAAAACATTAAAAAACTAATAAGTAAATAAATAAATAAGAGTTAATACATTCACACGGTTCCAAAAAAAGTAAAGTTTACGAAGCTAATGGATAATAAAATGCGAAATATGAGTCCATATGTTAAAAAATGAATACACTGAAAATCTGAGCTGTCATAGGACGTTTTACTTAGTCTCAAAGGACCTCCCCACAAAACACCCCCTCATTACAAAGGGATAAATTGTAATTTTACGGAGGAGAATCTTGGCAGACAACACCCTAACGAAGCGATTAGCGTTGATGACCTATCAGCGAGGCGACCGACCAAAATCACGGGTCACCTGACAGGATGCGACGTGAGAAAGCCCTGGGTCCCTGCTGCGATGGCCCAAGGTTCCAGAACCCAGATCCAACCGTGAGGAAACATCAGAGGCAGCCAAGCTGAAAGTCCTTCTCTAGGATTACTGGCCTGGAATCTCCACGTCCTCCATGGCGGAGGCGGCTCTCGGAGGCTGTTCCAGACCGAAGGAGACCGAAGACGACTAAGCAGCCACGTGACCGTGAGCGGGGTCCTTTCATGTCTAGCAAGGATGTTGGTGGGGCCCTCGGAGAAGTGGGAACGGTCGAGAAGGATCTAATGTTGATTTCTGGTTTTATTGGTTGAATCGTGGCTACGTCAGAGAAGGTGCCGGTGGCAGGGGATCCATCAGGGGTGAGGGACGCATCATATCAGCAGCTTATTCTCTCTCTTTTTTAAAGTTTATTTATGTCTGAGAGAGAGAGAGCGAGAGCGAGCGAGCATGCACAAGCTGGGGAGGGGGCAGAGAGGGAGAAGGGGAGACCCAGAATCCGAAGCAGGCTGCAGGCTCTGAACGGTCAGCACACAGCCCGACGTGGGGCTCGACCCTGCAGACCACGAGATCATGACCTGAGCCGGAGTCAGACGCTCAACCGACTGAGCCCCCCAGGCGCCCCTCAGCAATTTATTCTCAAATGGCTCATGAAAAAAAAAGTTTTTTTGCTTTTTGGTTGTTTTTTTTTTTTAATACCATATCTACAGCTTTTGTATACATTGGAGACTGTTTTAAAATAAAAACAACTGTTTGAAATTACCTGGTAGAAAGGTTGCCTCTGATCCCTGACCCCCGCCCCCCACCCCAAAGTAGGTAACCGTACAGCCTGGTGTAGTCCTGCACACGGAAGAACCAAGAAGCCAATGCCGGCGGCTGAAGGGGCACTGTTCACTCCCAGGGGCTCTGAGTCACAGTCTGCTAGAGGGTCTTAGACCTCTGCCAGCGCTCAGACCCACTCCGCGGGGCCCTGGTCCTCATCCCCATGGCCCCTGGGGCGTCCCAGGGGGGCGCGCGGAGCGTCTGTCTCACGGCCACCCTCTCCAGCTCACTCGCACCCTTGGTCAGCCTTCTTTCTCTCTTCCGTCATCAAAAGTCACACAGCTTTGCAGAAATAAAAGGGACTCCGATCAATTACGTCATCGGTCCAAGGTGACCAACCCACAGGAAACATATAATACGGGAGAATCTCATTTGGGGACACATAGGGACAGTAAGATTTTTCTTTTGAGCGTGACATTCCAAAGAGTTCAATGTATCCAAACTTTGATTGACATGGGGTTACCTCAAACAGATAGAGTCACCCACGAACAAGTTTTCACTCTAACTGAAGAGAGAGACAAGGAAGGACACGGGGCTGAGAGAGAAAATGGCTGAGAGAACGCTCCCGGCGCCCGCAGAGGTGGCCCCGTCGGCGGCCCTGGCAGGACGGCTGCCTGCTGGCCCCTCGCGCCGTCACGCGGGAAGAGGGCGTTTCTCCCGTGGAGACTCGGCCACGGCGGCTTCCCCAGGACCTCGTCTGTGGTGGCGCCTCGTCGACGCCCGGCTCAAGGGCTCAGATCCTCAGGAAGGGATTCCTAGCGCGGCTTCTCTGCCGTCAGAGGCCGGTGGCCGGGTCAGGCTCGCGGACGGACGCCTCCTGCTGCACGACTTCCTCCCAGACGCGTCCCCGTGTTTTCCACTGCGCGGCTCCTCTCTGGGGCCCCCATCATGGCTGACGCTCCTGTCGGTCCCCGCTGCTGTCATCCCCTGGCTGGGCACCGACGTGGCCTTTCGGGGACCTCACTCCTCAGGGAAGCGGGGCCTCTTTGTTTCCTTCTTTCATTCAGCAAACGTGTCTGGGGAGTCCTCTGTGGCCTGGCGCTGGCGAAATGCTGAGGCCGCCATGGAGCAACAAGATGGCGCCCGTAGCCGTGGCCCCTTCACAGGGCCTGTCGGAGGGCGCGGAGGAAAGATTTTAACCGCACATTTAAATATTTCATTACGATGGTAGCCGGTGCCGTGACAGAGTATCATGAGAGGGGCTCCTGACTTAGTTTGAAGACGAGACATCTGAGGGGAGGGAGGCTGAAGGGGAGTTAGCCCGAGGAAGGGGGGGTGTAGGGGAGGGAGGGGAGCACGGAATCGCTGAAAGGTTTGCAACAAAGTAGTTTCCAGAACATGATTTATGTTCTTTTAATGTTTATTGAGAGAGACAGAGGGAGTGCAAATGGGGGAGGGGCAGAGAGAGAGGAGGACCCAGAATCCGAAGCAGCTCCAGGCTCCGAGCTGTCATCACCACGTGGAGCTCGAACTCAGGAACTGTGAGATCGTAACTTGAGCCAAGTCGGATGCTCAACTGACTGAGCCACCCCTGCACCCCAATATACACCATTTTTTGAATGTTTGTTTGTTTGCATACAGTACTGGTGGGGGCGTGGGGCAGTGAGAGGGGGAGAGAGAACCCCAAGCAGGTTCCATGCTCAGTGTAGAGCCCAACGCAGGGCTCGATCCTACAACCCTGCGATCGTGAATGGAGCCGAAATCAAGAGTCGAACCCTTAACTGACTGAACCACTCGGGTGCCCCAGATTCTTAAAAACATCTTAACGTAAACTCACCAGATGACTCGGCACTCCCATTCTTAGGTTACACCCCAGAGAAATTAAAGTGTGTGTTCAAATCGAAAGTTCATGGCAACGATTTTCATGACAGCTCCAAACTGTAAACAACCCAAATGTCCATCAGCTGATGAAGGATAAACAAAATGTGGAATACGCACACAACGAAAGACGGCGCAGTAACGGTATGATCACCGCGTCGGTGTATATTCTACAGCACGGAGGACCCTCAGAAATATGGCGCTGACTGAAAGCAGCCATACTACGTAAGATCACATAGGCCCTGGCTTTATTTGCATGAAATTTCTAGAAAAGACAAAACTCCAGAGCCAGAAAGCAGATCAGTGGTTGCCTAGGGCTGGCGGTAGGAGCACAGATTGGCACAAAATGAATCTTTGGGGTGATGGAAAAATTCTAAAACCTGGACTCTAGTTTTACTAAAACTCATCTGATTGAACCTTTAAAATGGGTGGGTTTTAGGAGATGTAAATTATGCCTTAATAAAGCTATTTAAAAAGAAAAAAGTCATTCACTGGAGGCAGGATTAAAGACAGAAGACGATCTGGAAGTCTCAGAGTACCTTTCTCTGGTGCTTTGTTAACCTTAGACTCTCATCTCCAGACGTCAACCTCCCTTAGAAAATAACCAGAAAAGGCCAGAATACTATCCCATTCTTCCACACTCTGATTCACCAGACGAAGAGGCAGGCACGAGAGAACCACCACAAATAACAAATGCACGGAGGGCTGTGTTGCCCGCACAGTGTGTCTAGGAAGAGATGGGTGGGTGCTTGCTTCAGAGTCGTGGTCCAATGCTAGCGTGTTTTGCCAAGGCAAACGCTGATAAAAAGCAGTTGGTCTTAAAGAGAAATTGCAAAGTCCCTCTTTAGTAACAGAGAAGTTGTTCCTAATTTTTAAATTGCAGTCCCCGCTGCCACCCCCTCAAAATTTCTAAATTCATAGTCTCTTCTCCAGCCCTCCTTACCCTGGTATTCTACCCGCTCCCCATCTAGCAGACGGAAGGCAGTGGCAAGCGTATATCAAGGACCAAGTGGTTGAGTTTTACAGCCTCTAATTCTACCTCCTCCCCCCCCAACCCACTGTCTGTCCCTTCCCCCCCCCCCCCGCAATCCACCTTTCCAATGTTGGTTCTATTTTTGGTATCAGCCTCTTCCTCTCCTGGGTTCTGTTATTGTTGGACGGACCTTACTGTCGGGGTCTGGGCCCAGAATATAAATGGAGGCCTGGTCTGTTATATGTCTAATTATTTAGAAATTGCAAACCAGGGGCGCCTGGGTGGCTCAGCCGGTTAGGTCTCCGACTTCAGCTCAGGTCCTGATCTCACAGTTTGTGGGTTTGGGCCCCGCGACGGGCACTGTGCTGACAGCTCAGAGCCTGCTTGGGATTCGTGTCTCCCTCTTTCTCTGCCCCTCCCCCACTCATTCTCTTTCTCTCAAAAATAAACAAACACTTAAAAAATTGTTTTAATTAAAAAAAATAAAAAAGAAACTGCAAACCAGAATGCCAGAGTGTTCAATAAAATACGTGCCTGTGTCCTACCTGACGTTACGTTCCTAACCTGGGAGGCCAGGTTTGAAATGACAACGCTCATACTCCTTGGAAAATCACGGTGGAATACGGAAGCTCAGGGACCCGCTGCGCATTCTCAAAGCCAATCTCCAGCGCACCTTTCTTTTCCATTTCACAGCGCGAGGGGCCTCAAGGGCGCAGCCGTGGACGCCCCGCCCCCACACGCAAGCTCCACCTACTACACTGCCCTCCCCCAAAACCAACCTCCCCCTGGCCACCCTGCAGGCCTTGGGGTGTGCGCCCCTCTGGAGACTAGATCCATTCTTGAAAGCGTGGAACTGGGCAGCCCCGCAAGTGGGCTTGGGGCCAATTGGGCAGGTCACTTTGGACTTCTGGGACTGAAATTGTGGTCTAATTGGGGGGAGGGACATAGGACAAGTCTCTGGCTGAGAGGAACCTTTACCCATTGGGAGGAGGGCTGGAGGTGGGTCAGGGTGTGGGGCAGGGAGCCCTGTTGTCTTGGCCCAAGGGCAGTACTGATTGTCTTGATAGATCGGGCGCACAGATTTCCTGATATTCATCCATCCTTGTGATTCTGGACTGAATCCTGCTTCGTCATGGTTTTTTATATACCGCTGGATTCCATTTGCTCTTGCTCTCCATAGGAATTTTCCATCCATATTCAGAAGTGACATTGAACCCTAGCCTTCTCTATTTGTGCTAAGGCTGTTGGGGTTTGATATCAGGGCTATGCTAGTTTTGTTAATTGAACTGGGAGACTTTCCATCTTTTTCTATGTTCTGTAACAGATATTTTCTTTTTTCCTTCTAATATGCGAGGCATTTATAAAAACATTCCCACTGTGAAAAATTCAAACCATACAGAAAAGGCAAAAATTCTCCTTGCCTCTCTCTTCAAATCCTAATCTCCTGCTGGAAGTGACCACATTACCCACTTGCTGTGTTTTCTTCCAGAACCTTCCATTTCCATACATACACGTACCTATGAATAACACGGTGACTTTTTCTTTTCTTATATAAGTGGGATTAAATTCTACATGCTGAATTTGTAGGTTTTAGGTTTTATGTTGGCTTTTTTGTTTGTTTTTACTTAACAACATTATGTCTTGATGTCAGTACAGAGAGACCTATTTCATCCCTTTAAGATTCTATAGAATTTATTTATTTTTATTTTTTAAGTTTATTTATTTTTATGTATTTATTTTTGAGAGAGCACAAGTAGGGGAGGGGCAGAGAGGGGACAGAGGGTCTGAAGCAGGCTCTGAGCTGTCAGCACAGAGCCCGATGTGGGGCTCGAACTCATGAACTGCAAGATCATGACCTGAGCCGAAGTCGGATGCTCAATTGACTGAGCCACTCAGGTGCCCCTGAAGTTTACTTATGTTGAGACAGGCAGACAGAGAGGGTGAAAAAAATAATCCCAAGTGGGCTCCGTGCTGTCAGCACGAAGCCTGACCTGGGGCTCAAACTCATGCACCCATGAGATTATGACCTGAGCCAAAATCAAGAGCTGGATACTTAACCGACTGAGCCACCCAGACGTCCCTACAATAATTTATAGTATGGGTATTTTTAATATATGTATTTTTTTAGACAGAGAGAGAACAAGAGGGAGAGAGGGGTAGAAGGAGAGAGAGAATCTTAAGCAGGCTTCATGCTCAGCACAGAGCCCAACATGGGGCTCGATCCCACAACCCTGGGATCACGACCTGAGAGTCAAAATCAAGAGTTGTACGCTCAACTGACTGAGCCACTCAGGTGCTCCTATAATAAGGGTATATTTAATTTTTTATGTTTATTTATTTTTGAGAGGGAGAGACAGAGTGCAAGCAGAGGAGGGGCAGAGAGAGAGAGGGAGACACAGAATTTGAAGTAGGCTCCAGGCTCTGCATTAATAGCAACGTGGGGCTTGAACTCATGAACCATGAGATCATGACCTGAGCTGAAGTGGAATGCTTAACCACCTGAGCCCCCCAGGCCCCCCAGTATGGGTATATTTAAAACTGCTTTCCATTTGAGGGACATTTAAGTGGGTTCCAAAATTTCTTCATCATGGGGGTGCATGAAATACTTTTCATAGCACTTATTAACTGTCTGACTCTGCCCTATGTAATCATCTGTTTGTTGGACTTGTCCTTTCCTGATTATTCTGTCTGGCCCCTATTAGAACTTGAACTACTGCTTCAAAGAAGCATAAACTTTTAAAAAGTTTCTTTATTTTAAGAGAAAGAGAGGGAGGGAGGGAGAGAGAGAATCCCAAGAAGGCTCCACATTGTCAGCACAGAGCCCGACGCAGGGCTCCATCTCACGGACAGTGAGATCATGACCTGAGCTGAGAGATCAAAAGTCAGACGCTTAACCGACTGAGCCACCCAGATGCTCTGAAAACCCTTCTCTAATGCCCTGTTCTTGCTGTGTCTAAAACTGTCTGGTACACAGTAGGCACTCATTAAATAGGGAACAAACAGATGAATGAGAGACCGTTTTTGTAAATGGCTCTTTGGATGGACAGGCTACTGCTTCTTCAGATTAGGTACCAAGCAGAGAAGCTCTTAGGGGAGGGGAGGCAGCGTTAAAATTTCAGTAGGTGTCGCCCAGTGTCCCCAGACCCCCAGTCTGACCAGTTTATACTTCCAGTAACACCCAAGAGAACTCACTTCCTCTCCGACCAACATTTGCCATTAACACACGTAACTCTTTGTTCAATGAGTGAAAAAAATGGTATCTTATTGCTGTTCTAACTTGCCCTTCTTCAGATGATCATGTTTTTATTTCTTGGCCCCATGGAAATCGTTATCTGCCAACGATTGTTTCTGTTCTCCCCCATTCCCCTTAATTGCTTGTACTTTTCTTACTGACTTGTTGGAGATTTTTCTTTATTTTGGAAAAAATTGTGGCCAACATTTTCTCCTACCCTAGTGCTTTTAGCTTAATTTTGTTTCATGTCTGCATGAAATGCATTCTATTTCAATGAATCAAACTTGTGAGTGTTTCCTTTATGCTTTTTTCCCCCAATATGGGTGTTGTCTACTATCAGACTCACCTCTGTGGATAATGAGAACTCTTCATACTCAGGGTGACTCAGTCGGTTGAGCATCTGATTCTCAATTTCGGCTCAGGTCCTGATCCCAGGGTTGTGGGAGCGAGCCCTCCATCGGGATCCGTGCTGAGCATGGAGCCTGCTTAAGATTCTCTCTCTCTCTCTCTCTCTCTCTCTCTCTCTGCCCTCTCCCCTACCCCTCTCTCTCAGAAAAAATTAAAAATAATTTCCATACTCAGTCATAAAGAGTACCCTTTCAAAATGCTATTCTTTAAATACTGACTAGACTTTTATTTAAGTGGAGAGAAAGAAGCCGTTTTTCTTCTCATTGCGGTGGAATGTGGCTTTCTTTATAGACCACACAGGGGACCAGCCCAGTGTCCCAGTGCACCCTAGTCTATCAGCGTTATCTGTCCTTATCTGTCCCTTAGTCCTCCCTTGTTCACAGATAGACTCACAAAGGGCGAAAATGACCTGTGGGACTAGGTGAAAGCGGCTTCAAGGCAGGGTGCCCAGGACACAGAAGACGAGGGGCACCCAGGTGCACAGGGGACGGCAGACCCCTGCTGCGGGCGGATGGTCAGGCAGCCTGCTCTTCCGTATTCACACCATAATCTGGTGGCTCCCGATTATGTGTGCAGGGGGGCGGGGAGCTGAAACACGGTTAGGTCTCCTCTTTGAAGTCTATTCTTTCTTACAGTTAGACTCTTGTTTCCCTGCTCTACACTTTTAAACTGTAAGTTCAACCTCTTTTATTTCCCTCCCGACAATGCCATTCTAGTGCGACTAGGGCTGGGGACTCAGCAGCCATCTGGGGACAGCCCCTCCTCCCCCTTCCTTCCTCTCCCCGCACCCCTCCCTCCTGCCTTCTTTCTTCCTTCTTTTTCTTCTCCCTTCCGTCTTCCTCCCCTCCCTTCTCCCCTTCCTCCTCCTCTCTCCCTCCTCCCCTCCCCTTCCTCTCCCTCCTCCCCTCTTGCCTCACCTCCCACCTCCTCTCCTCCTTCTCCCTCTTACCTCTCCTCCTTCCTCTCCTCCTTATTCCCTTCCCTCTCTCTCCTCCTCCTGTCCTTTCCCCATCCCCTCCCTCTTCCTCTCACTCCTCCCCTCCCACCTCCCCTCCCTGCTCTCTCCTCCCGGGACAATCAGCAGTCCATTTTTGAGAAAAGCCCAGCTATGGGGTCAGTGGTTCTCAACCAGACGACACACAGCAGAATCCACAGAGCAACTTAAAAAAAACAAAAAGGAGGCTCCTGGTCTCCAGCCTACATTTGCTGGATCAGAACCCCCAGGGGCAAGTCCACGGATTCTGAGATGTTTCATCCCCCCGCCCCCCCCCC
>PISW01009271.1:0-19617 GCA_004023785.1 Mungos mungo | reverse complement strand
AAGTCACGAAACACGTCACCCTGATGCCGTGCGCAGACCTCGGCCAGACCCGACTCCAACAAAACCAAAACAGGCAGCTTTGAGGCAACCGGAGGAAACGGAACACAGATCACTTTCTATTAAAGAATCACGGTTAGTTTTGTTGGAGGCGATGCTGGTGTGACGATTGTGTAAAGAAAACACAAAGTCCTTATCTGCTGGAGATAAAAGCTGACGTCTTTATGGGCGAAATAATATATCTGAAATTTCCTTTAAATATTCCGGGAAACAAAATAAAAAACCACCCCCCCCCCCCACGTGAGGGGTCATGGAGCGTTGCTAACTGTTGGAACAGGCTGTTGGTATGAGGGGGTTGTAGGAACGACATTCTCCACTTTTACACACATTTGAAAATTTCAAGGGGTGCCTGGGGGGCTCAGTTGGCTAAGTGTCTGACTCTCCATCTCTGCTCAGGTCACGATCTCTCGGCTCGAGGGTTCGAGCCCCGCATCGGGCTCTGAGCTGACGGTGCAGAGCCTGCTTGGGATTCTGTCGCTCCTTCTCTCTGCCCCTTCCCCAGCTTGTGTGCTCTGTCTTTCCCTCTCAAAATAATAAGTATTAAATTTTTTTTTTAAAAGTTCCAATAACGAAAACATTTCAAAAGGACCACCATGTCCGGGAGGATCCCGAGACCCGAGTTGCTCCCACGCCCGGGTCCCCTGCCCCCGCCTCACCCCGGCATCGCCAACGCCTCCCTTCTCTGGGTAAATCCGGTTCCAGAAGCTTTAGGTGCCCTCGTCCCACGGTTCCCTGACCTGTTTCTTCCTCCTCAGAGAGAAAAGTGGGAAACCGAGCCCGCGTGGGGGGCGGGTGGCACTTCGCTGACATTTCACATCCGCCATAATGCACTGAGACTCGCGTCCGCCAAGAAGCCCCACAGTCACATGAGCCTCGGCGAGCACTGCCCCCTGACCTTTAGACGCGACCTTCAGACCTAGCCTCCCCCGCCCCTGCCACCATCTCCTTCAGTGGTGTCGGTGTCGTAGAAAGTGCTGGATTGGAAACACCAGGCGTGTGAATTCCATGCATGGCCACGGAGCCCAAGTAGGGGAGGGGGAGTGTGGCCGGGACACCCAGCGGGAAGAGCAAAGGGCAAAGTTCCCTCCTGCTGGAATCCCCACAGGGAGAAAGGCAAGAACCCCAGCGTCTGGCCTCCATGTAACGGAAACAGGGTTTTTTTCCCCTTAAGTTTATTTTTATTTATTTCGAGAAAGATACAGAGAACAAGTGGGGAAGGGGATGAGAGGGAGGGAGAGAATCCCAAGCAGGCTCCGAGCTGTCAGCACAGAGCCCAACACGGGGCTCGAGCCCACAAACCGTGAGATCGTGACCTGAGCCGAAGTCGAGTCACTTAACCAACTGAGCCACCCAGATGCCCCAAAAGTTGGTTTTCCTGATTTTTAAAGTAAGCGCTGTGTGCGTGCATCTCATAAAGACAATGAGAAGGTCTCACAGTGGGACTGTTGGAACACCCTGACCACAGTCCCCTGGTGGCTGCCCACCCTACATTCAGGCAAAAGGCTTCAGAGGAGATCATCGGCCTCTTGAACCCTCCTCAGTCACGTCCAAGTCCATTCAGTCGACAGATCACAAACTCAAGACCATTCCTCCGGCCTCCCTCCCTGGGCCCCTTGGCTTTTCCTGGACTGGCCCGTCCTGGGTGCCACACCCCGGGCCGCTGCTCCCTTCACCCCCTCGCGCACTAACCTCACCGCCAACCCTCCTCCAAGCTCAAATTCCTCCTCTTGATTTTGCTCAAAATAAGGTAGGGGGGCGCCTGGGTGGCTCAGTCGGTTGAGTGTCTGACTCTTGATTTCAGCTCAGGTCACGATCTCACGGTTTGTGGATTTGAGCCCCGCACTGGGCTCTGGGCTGACAGCGTGGAGCCTGCTTGGGATTCTGTCTCTCCCTCTCTCTCTGTCCGTCTCCCACTCTGTCCCACTCTCTTTCTCTCTCAAAATAAATAAATAAACTTTCAAAAACGAAAGAAGGTAGAAGGAAATGCGGGAGGAGGGAGGCTAAACCGACATGCTCCGACTTTCTGGGCTGGCGACAGGCTCCCTGGTCACTCAGCCACCCTCCTTGGGTTTTGTTTTGTTTTTCTTTTCTTCCTGCTCAGCAGAGAGGGGCTGCCTGCTGTCCTCTCTCAGCAGCCTAGTGTCACCGCACCTCTGGGCCAGTCACTAGTTTGTGCTCTTGCTAAACGAAGAGGCAGGCTTTGAGACCTACCCATCGGCAGCCCACGGCAGAGGGTGGGGGGGACACCACCCTGCTTGCATCTTAATTAAGGAGCCTGCGGAGGACGTCTCTCTGCACGGCCTCAAGGACCCTCCGGAACTGGTCTTGCTTGGTTTAGCCCTGACCTCCCCTATAAGACGGCCAGGATCATGGCGATGTGTGCTCACCAATCGTGGTGCGTAGGCACATAAGCTCTAGAATTGTATTCCAGCTTCCGTGCGTGGTTAGTGACCTTGGCCAAGTGCTTTAGCTTCTCTGGGCCACAACCCTCTCTTCTTTAAAGTAGGCAGGGGAGCAGAACCAAGTGAAGTCACGTGTCCTCAGCACCCAGTGTAGCGTGGGCGCATCATCACTGTGTAAAAATCTCACTGGTCTTTATAAAACCTGTCAAGCTCCAGACTCTGTGGTCGAAGAGACTGGCGTTTTAAGAACCCAGGCGTGCCGAGGAGCGGGCTCTGGTAATTCAGGGCAGACATGGGGGTGGGGGGGAGTCAGGATTCTTCCTCCCGGCCCGGGGCTCCTCCTTCCTGACCAGCTGGGTCGCAACTGCCTCTTGGTCAGTGGCGTTGGTTGGGGGCCCCTCGGCTGGCCCAGCCTGCGACCAGGAGCGGGGGGCTCGAGTCACATGTCCCAGGAAGAGCCAGCTTGATTTGTAGCTGCGCGCACGTCAGATCACCGGGCGGCTTGGGGCAACGGATCCATATCCTACCCCACGCCCGACGTTACATCACAAGGCACCGCCGGCGGTTTATGAAAGTTGCCTGGGGTTTCTCGGGTGCGGAAAGCAGTGTGTGTACCTGGAGGAACACTCCCTTGTTATTTGGAGCGAACTAGAAGCCGGGGGTCACCAACGCCACACCTCACCCAGAGCGCGTGTGCCCGGAAGCTCGCCTCCGGACACCTCCTGCTCGCCCCTCACACTGGGGGCTCGGCGGCCCCTGTGAACGCCCTCAGACACGCACCCACCACTCGCGAGCTGCTCTAACCTTGATCATCTGTGTTTCAGCTTTCGGCTCGTGTCACCGTCCAGGCAGGTGAACGTGTGACCTGCAACGCGAGCCTGGAGCTCCGGAGAAGTTCCGGGCTGGAGGCGACAACCTCAGAAATCCGGACACCGCAGGCTGGCTGGGAAACGTGAAGCCCTGACATTGTGTTTATTGATTCTGGTCTCCTGGAATTCAGGGGGTTGGCTGGCCTTGTGGGGACCTTCAGGTCCCTGGGAGGGCCGGGGTGGCGTCTCCTGATTGGTCACACAGTCCGGGAGGGGCCGGCCACCAACATCTGCAGGGGCAGGCTCTGGGAGCCGGGGGTCGTGTCCACACTTTGAGGCCTGCCCAGTCTGGCGCTCACCCGCACCTGGCCAGCCTCACCTGGACTGGAGGGGCAGGGGTGGGGGAGGGGGGCAAACGAGGAGAGTCGGCAGAAGGGGCCCCTCTGGGGTGGCTGCATGGGAAAGACTTAGGAGGCCAGGAGCGAAGAAGGGGAGAGGAGGCGGGGAGGGTCGCAGGATCAAGGAAGGGAAAGGGCTCGATCTCTTCACCCCCACATTCCTCCCGGCATTTCTTCTCGTTCCCTTGGTTATAGAAGAATAGCAATTAGCAAATTCAGTAAAAAGAGCCAGAAATGGAGATTGTTTGCGCTTTTGGGGGCCAACATGCATTAGTGAAGGAATGTGACCAGAACTATATATAACCCCTCGCTGGGCCCACCCACCTGTCCGGCCGAGTGAGCGATGGTCTGTTTGTTCAGAGCTGGTATGTAGCTCATTTCGCTCTGGGAGCCCACCATCTGGGCCCGAGCCTCGCTGCCAGTAGCTTTCGGTGACCATATATGGCAAAATGATATATGTGATAAAAAGAAGCCAAATTCTCCAGTTGCGTCAGCCCCCGGAGCACGCAGCCCGCCTGGCTCGAACCCCTGGACTCCCGGCGCTCCCGCCCCCCTACCCTGGCTCTGGAAGCCCCAGGGGCTCAGCGATTGGCTGGGGGAGCGGTGGGGGGCCCGGGAGGCCCCGCCCACTTCCCCAGGCCCGGACAGACTTGCTGTGAGCTCTGGTGGGGAGGCTGGGAGCTGTGTGTTTGGTCCTGGCCCCAAACCAGGAAGATTAGAAGGTAGGAGTGATAAACCCACATTCTTTCCGGAAAGCAGCCTGGTGTGATGCCAGTGGGTATGTGGCGGCAGGGTGGGGGGCACTGTCCCCCCAACGCCAAGGATAGAATGAACCCTCATTCCTCAGATATCCCCACAGCTGCCTTGACCTTAACCCACCAGGAGAAAGTTTAGGCTAGACTGTTAAGCTGGGGGAAAGAAAAGAAAAAAGAAAAAAACATTTTTTTGAACCAATCCGATTGTTTCTCATCCCACTACCCTGTCCCCAGCAGTCAAACCCACAGCTGTGTTCACCCCTTGTTCCCCGAGTTCCCGCTCTGGACCAGGCACTGTGCCGATGCCGGGGGGGGGGGGGGGGGGGGGGAAGGGGACCAGCCCCGGCAATGGCCTGGCGCAACCCCCCCCCCCCCCCCCCCCCCCCCGCCCCGCAGCTCGCCTGGAGCACAGGACACCACACCCAGCCATTGCCACTGGGGAGATCCAGCCCAGACTCAGGGGCTCAAGGAGGGTCCTGGGAGGAGGTGACACACAGCAGAGCCTTAAAGGACAAGCAGGACATAGTGGCTGGGGATTGGGAACAGAAATCCCAGGCTTCAGGGCAAGAGCTGGGCAAGCGTGGGGCGATGGGAGGCGGGAGGTGGGCAGGGGCCAGAGCACGGAGGCCTCTTCTGGGAGGCGCTAAAGGGTCTGGACCTCTACCCACCTCCCCAGCCTCCTGTGGCATCCGAGCCCATGCCCCTCTCCCCCAAACACCCACACACCAGGTCCTGTACACACTCCAACAGCCAGCACGCGCGCGCACGTGCGCGCACACAGGGATGCGTGCAGAGACCGCGCTCCTGCCCACCCACTGTTCCGTGACATAAACAAGGAAATTGAGCAGAAGCAAAGAAGAGGACAATGGAGTCCAAATGAGAACCAGGGAGAGAAGGCAGGCCTGGGGAAGGCGCTCTGCCCGGAAGCAGGGTGTGTGGGCGGGAGGGCCAGGAGTCGTTGGAAGGGGGTGGACATTCTAGCAGGGTCTGGGCTCCCCCCCCCCACAATGGGGAAGGCACAGACAGGAAGGGGGTCCGCAGAGGTGGGGTGGGGGACCTGAGCAGAGCCTAGTAGTGCAGGCTCCTGACATTGACAGTTCAGCTCAGGATGTGTGTGTCTGTGTCCCTGCTTTGGGACAGCCACTGCTCCTGGCCCCTCCTCCAGCTCCACTTCTCTGAGCTCCCACAGAGGCGGGAGGTCCCTGCGGAGCTGCTCTGGGGTGGCCCTGCAAGCAAATAGGGGCTGGGGGCCTTGCCTGGCTTTCTGCCCTCCAGGGAGCATCCATTGACCGGAAGTGTCCCTGGACATGCTAGAAAGCATGCGAGCCTGTCCTGAGGGGTGAGTTTCATCACCAAACATGCCTTCAGAGACCTGTGTCCACTGAGCATTCAGAGGAGGAGAATAAGGCTTTAGGGTTCACTCGTTGCTTCCTCCAGGAAGCCCTCCCTGGCTCCCCGGGGCTGTGCAGTATTAAATGCCCGGCAGGAACAAGGGGCAAAGTGCAATGTCGCTTATGACCCAGACCAGAAGTCACACATTATTACTTCCACTGTATTCTGTGGCCTCTCCGAGTCACCTTGACAGGCTATGGGAGGGGCAAGCGGGATCTTTAAGAGCCATCTTAGAGGCTGGTCACTGAGTCTGGGGTAATTTGCTCGGCGGCCTTAGATAACCAAGTGGTGGCTGCTCTTGAAAGTGTACCTGGGCCCAGGGTGATGGGCAGATAAGGTTGGGTGGACGAAAGTCTGGGTCTCTATAATTAGGCAGGATTTTCTGTTGCCAGAGGCAAAAAATCCACTTCTAAAACGAAGTGTCAAGAGAACTCCAATTGGCTTACATTTCGGAAAAGCCCAGAGACATAGCTGTGGCTTCGGGAATGGCGGAAACGAAGATTTCGGGAGAAAACGCACGACGGGCACAGACAGGTGTGTGGGGGGAGGAGGGGTCCGTCCTAGAGAGGATGACGGGTCCTTGGAGGCTCACTGAACTATTCTCTCCGTGTTTTGTATATGTGTTCAAATGTCTATCCCGAAAGTGAAAAGGGGCAACGAAAAATCAGAGTGGGCGCGCTTCCTACAAGGGCGTCACCTTCTGGATCTGTCTCTCTTGCCTGGCGCACACATGATCAACCACACGCAGATGCACATCACGACCCTCTCAAAGCACGGAGAGAGTCTCTCCATCGACGTGCCCCAGAGACGTATCTGAACACACACATGCGCCCTTTCCCCAAAGTCCCCAAGACTGTCCCCATGACAAGCCCTACCCAGCAGCCCTCTCCTGCTGTGGGAAGTCCGTTCCCCTGGGACCCCATACTCATCACGTCCATTTGCTGCTGTTGAACAGATCGGTCCAAACCGAGGGCACCTGTCTCGCCAGAGAGGTTGGAATAGATTCTGGGGACAAGGATGGCATCTGTCTTCCGGACTCTTCTACCCGCGGTGCTCAGGACCAGGCTTGGCCCATGGTGCGTGCTCCATAAATGTGTGTTGAATGAATGCATGAAACATTTTCAAGAACAAGGGGCTCATAAGGCTCCAGAGGGTCCAGAACTGGAAGTCAGAACGGAGACCACCCCAGGGACCACCAAGACTTGCTGTAGTCTTTCCCCCTCCTGCCGCTGCCTCTCTCTGATCCCTCCTTTCCACTGCCTCTCCCCTGCTCTAATGCTGGCTTGTCTCCATCACACACCAGGGCCCTCC
Organism: Mungos mungo; assembly: GCA_004023785.1. Classification (NCBI taxonomy): domain Eukaryota; kingdom Metazoa; phylum Chordata; class Mammalia; order Carnivora; family Herpestidae; genus Mungos; species Mungos mungo. The sequence continues at coordinate 12,493 of PISW01009271.1, read as the reverse complement.
CCGACCCGCCTGCGGCACCCCTCCTGCGTTTCCAGGTCCCACCTTCCAGGAACCTTGTGTTGTCCCTGACCCCCTTCTCTTGTGTATTTAAGCCCTTCTTCCAAACTAGACTCTTGCCATCCACACCTGAACCTTCTCTAGCGTCTCCGGCTGGAAGAACACAGGAGTCGTCTCTGCACACCTGTTGTTTCTCTTCCAGGTATGCAGCCTTCTTCCCTTCCCCGCCAGCATCTTCGAAGGGTGTCTGCACATATTCCGTGTTCCCGTCTCCACCTCACGCTGTTCTTACCCATCCCACTGTGGCTGTACCTCTGTCGCTCCACTGACACACCGGCGACACGCTCATTGTCTGCATCCTCATCTCACACGACCCGTCAGGCTCATCGGACGCTGGTGACTCATCTCCTGGGGAACTCCTCTGGGCCCAACCCCGCCCCTGGTTGCTCCATCTCAGCCTCTTTTCACGGGCTCCACCCCGCTCCCAGGCTGGTGGCATTTCATAAGGCCCGGTTCCAGGGCCCCCGTGTTGTCCGCTCCGTCCTCTCAAAGTGGGCAGGTCCCTCGCATTAGGTTATTTAGGCTCTCCTGTTACTAGGTGTGTGTCTGTGGTCCTGGGAGTGTCACTGTCCCTTCTCCTCCCCTGCTGAGAACCTGGTAGGACTGTCCCTTCTCCTAGCGACGTGGTCACGGACACGGGCACAAGTGAAATATGCCATTTCGGGGCAAAAGCTTTAAGAATTGGTGTGCAATTGACCATGTGTCCTTCCTCTGCCGTAATCCTAGGGAAAGCATGTGTCAGGATGGGTGTTTCATCAGCCTGGTCCTTGAGTGTCTGTGACAAGCGAATAGGTCTTGATGACCTATTTTTGGATAAATAGCCTAGGAGGAAAGAAATCTTATTGAGTTGAGATATGGAGACCTGGATTCTGTCCATCTATCCATCCGTCGGTCCGTCCATCCATCTACTTACAATAACGTCTTTGTTAAGTGTTGGTGTTAGGATATTACTGGCCTCATCAAATAAACTGGTAAGGGGGCGCCTGGGTGGCTCAGTTGGTTGAGCGTCCAGCCTCGGCTCAGGTCATGATCTCACAGTTCATGAGTTCGAGCCCCACATCGGGCCCACTGCTGTCTCCCTCTCTCTGCCCCTGCTCCGCTCTCTCTCTCAAAAATAAATACACGTTAAAAAAAATAAATTGGGAAATGTTCCCTCCTGTTTCTTTTTTTTTCCCTGACAGATTGTGCAAGTTTGGTGTCACTTCCTCCTTAAATATTTGATAGAATTCACCAGTGAAACTATCCAGGCCTGAAGTTGTTCTTTGATTCTGTTTGTGGGAAGGGTTTTGATCATGAATTCAATTTCTTTGATAGATCAAACTCTTTGGATTTTAAATTTCATCCTGTATCAGTTTTGGGAAGTTGTAAATTGTTTAGCAATTTGTCCATTTAATCTGCGTTGTCAGATTTACTGGCATAAAGATCATTGTGCTGTCTTACTGTTCCGTTGTCTTATCTTAATTATAGGTTCTGTGCTGACATTTTCCCTTTTGTGTCTTAGATTCATAATTTATTCTCTTTCTACTCTCTCTCTCTCTTTCTCCTTGATCAATTTAGTTAGGAATTTACCAATTTTCTTGATATTTTCCATGAATCAACTTTTGGCTTTGTTAATTTTCTGTTCATCTGTTTTCTTTTTCCTAATTATTTTTTTAATGTTTATTTATTTTTGAGAGAAAGAGACAGAGTGTGAGTGGGGGAGGGGCAGAGAGAAGGAGACACAGAATCTGAAGCAGCTCCAGGCTCTGAGCTGTCAGCACAGAGCCCCACGCGGGGCTCAAACCCATGAACCACGAGATCATGACCTGAGCCGAAGTCGAACACTTGACTGACTGAGCTGGCACCCCTATTCATCTGTTTTCTGTGTCACAAATATTTGCTCTTATCATTATTTCCTTCCTTCCTTCCTTCCTTCTCCTTACTGTGGCCTGACTTTGGTTTTGTTCCTCTAGCTTTTAGAAGTACAATCTCAGACTATTGATTTCATATCTTCCTTTTTTTCTAATAAAGCTAAATATGCTTCCTTAGGCACCCCTTGATTTTGATGGACTACATTTTCATGTATCATTTGGCTCAAAATATTATTTTCTAATTTTCCTTGTCTTAAAAACAAGACAATAGGCTCCAATGGGCTTATGCTAAGCCCTGCATCACCAAATCAAGATTCAATTAAAAAAAAAATGTTTAAGTTTATTTACTTTGAGAGAGAGGGAGAGAGTGCAAGTGGGGAAGGGGCAGAGAGAGAGAGGTCAAGAGAGAGAATCCCAAGCAGGCTCTACACCACCAGAGCCTGATGCAGGGCTCGAACTCATGAACCGTGAGATCATGACCCAAGCCAAACTCAGACACTTAACTGACAGAGCCACCCAGGTGCCCCCAAGATTCAACTTAATTACAGTCTCGGCTCTCCCAGAAATGAAGTCTTGAACCAGTCAGTCAAGAATCACCTGATCAGAACCAGTGGTCATCTGCCTGGTAGATCCCACCATCCATTAAAGAAAAGTGACCTCGTAAAAACCAACCCACTTTTTTTTTTTCCCTAGAACTACCTTTTTCCTACGCTCCTCTGTACCTAAAAGTCTTTCATTCTGTACAGTCGCATGGAGCTCCTTTCTATCTGCTAGATGGGATGCTGCTGGATCCATGAACTGTTGACTAAAGCCAACGTGATCTTCCAAAACTCAACTTCTGTTGAGTTATGTTTTTCAACAAGAAGGAGATGCCCAAATGATGTGAAGGGGGCAGGGCGGGGTGGGGAGCCTGCGAAGGGGGAGAGGGAAGGATGAGCTTCAGATTACACTGCAGCCTTGCGTGTCCCCCTCACCCCCAGCAGGGTGGTCCTGCCAGTGTCCCCACTGAGCTCCGTCCTTGGGTAGGAGCGACCCGGAGAGGGAGCCCCCGGGTGGGAACACTGAGGCTGATCTGAAGGTGTGGCAGCTGGGGGCTCCCCGCCCACTCCGTTCCTCGCATGAGGGCCTCAGGAAGGGACAGGTGAGTGGCCCCCGCCATGGCCCCACATCTCCCTAAACTAAACCACGCTCCTCTGATTTATACGGTCATAGAACCACGTTCTTTCCCTTCCGAGAGCTTACTTTGGCTGCATCTACACCACTGCGGGCGTTACTGGTTTGTCTCTCCTTGAGAACAAGGGCAGTAGATCCGTCACCGCCGTGTGTCCACGCCGGGTGCCGTGTTCCCTAAGTGAACAAGGGACCAGCAACCCGGCCTCTCAGAATTCCCCAGGAGCAGCCTGGCCACCTGGGGCCACGTTGGCGAGGGCGGTGGCGCGGCACACATCTGGGTGCACGGTGGCTATTTCGAGAATGGGCATCTCTGAACCTGTCTGTGTCTCTTTCTCCTTTTTGACCTCCACCTGATGGGCCCCCGAGACTGGTTCTGGTCTTGAGGAGCCGCGGAGAGGTGTGTGGGTCCCTCTCCCCCGGAAACAGCCGCACGCCTGCACACCTGATTTTATACACACCCAGCGTGTCCCTCACCTCTCCTCTCCTCCCCCCAAACACGCCCTTCGTTCTGTTTCCTCTGAGATGGTTCAGCGGGACAAAGGCAGCCTCTTAGGGCCCGTAACTTCTTTCTGGAACTTACTAACATGGGGTAAAAAATAAGCCTCATGTTAGGAACGTGGGCTCCAGATTCAGATCCCAACTCCTTCCCGTCCAAGCTGCAGGGCTCTGGGCGAGTCACTTAACCTCGCTGGACCTCCTTTTCTCATCTGTGGCATGGGAATAGCAAAATGGCAAAACCACAATGCTATGAAGGGTAAACAGAATGTCTGTGGCTCTACACTCAAGGCACCTTAGCCTTAAAGGCTCTGAGAAGTCCTGCAGTGAAGCAACCTCACTTTCCCCAAACATATTGGACAACAGGTTAACCAAGGCCAAGGGCACCTGCGATCCTAGTGTTCCACGGAGAGCAATTCAGGAAACTCTGGCCTAGAGGGTTACAACGGACCTTCAGAACAATTGCAGATGAGATCCAGAGGGGCCTGGTCTCCTGCAGAATTGGTCCGGGTTAAGGTTGCAGGGTTATGCCTCTGGATTTCACGGAGGGACACTGGAACTCGATACATGACAGGACTGCTGCCCTCGGGGATGTGTGGGTGACATTATGAGATGCTCTTCCCTTTAATTGTCAAAGGACCATTTCTTGGGTAAAAACGATCATGCTCCTAGAGGGACAGAATTTGTTTGTTTGTTTATTTATTTGAGAGAGAGCAAGTGTGAGCAGGGAAGGGACAGAGAGGGAGGGCGAGAGAGAGAATCAGAAGCAGGCTCCATGCACCGTGAGCTTGGAGCTCAGTGTGGGGCTCGATCCCACGAACTGTGAGACCATGACCTGAGCCGACTTCAAGATGGTACTGGGCTCTGAGGGAGGGGATAGCTCCTGGCTACGCTGAGGGCCACCTGGTGGGGGCCAGAAGGTTCCTTGTTTCTTAGCTCCTCCCCGCAGCCTGGCCATGTTGAAGGAAGCCACAGAAAGGCCTGCTGGCTCAAGGTCAGGGGCTAATAGGCTTGAGTCCAGACAGCAAGCAGCTGGCCGAGACACAAAGCGAGGACAGCTTCCCCCCCTTCCCGGTGATCGCAGAGATCAGAAGACGGGGCAGGAACTTGCCACAGATGGAAGAGAGCCCAGAGGACTGGGGAACGCGCCCGAGGGGCCCGGCTCGGAGACGGTGAGGGCAAAACGCTCTCTGCTCGGAGAGAACGTTACTTCCTAGAAGAACAGGCACCGCGTCCCCCCGGGGAGCCTGGTGGGCTCTGGCTGATGTGTCTTGGCCATGACCTAGCATACCAAGTCCCGTTTCTAAGACAACCGGGGAACCAAATAGGAAGAACATTCGGGGTGATAAGCAGAGGCTGTTGCGAGCTGAGCCACGCCAGACAAGTTGAGGTCAAAGGTCAGAAGTTTTGAGGCCAGCTCTAAATTTAGAGCCCAGTTTTGGAGGGAGCCAAAATGAACTCTCTCTGCACAAAGTGTGTCAGAAGAATAGAAGATACAGATCCCAGGAGCGACTGGTACGGAGGGGGTGGGGAGCCCCCTTTCAGCCAGAGATGCTGAGAATGAGATCAACCAGGCTCCCCCCGCTTCTTTTTTTTTTTAAACTCAGTATCTTTTCAGAGAGCTTTGCAAGAAATGCATATCTCATCCCTCGTCTCTCTTCCCTGCTGCTTTGAAAATTTTTAGATTTTTTAAATGTTTATTCATTTTTGAGAGACAGAGAGACAGAGGGTGAGCAGGGGAGAGGCAGAAAGAGAGAGGCAGACACAGAATCGAAAGCAGGCTCCAGGCTCCAAACTGTCAGCCTAGAGCCCGACGTGGGTCTCGAACCCATGAACCACGAGATCATGACCTGAGCCAAAGTCAGATGCCCAACCGACTGAGCCCCCCAGGCGCCCCTGAAAAGGTTTTATTACTCAGAAAGACCCTCAAAGCAATTCTGGGTGTGTGTGGAGGCGGCAAAATTGAAGATTCGGTGCCTTGGTCCACGCCCAGCCCCCCTCCCACGCCCCCCCCATGAAGGAAGAGGACCCGTCACCCACCGGGGTGGGCTCTATCTGTTGACTCAAGCCAAGCCATCCCCTCATTGGACAGCATACCGGACTGACAGCCACGCCAGGCTGATGCCAGCAAGCCCCCAACTGAAGTCAACCGAGCCCCAACTTCCCTGCTCCCCACTGCGAGTGCTCCCACTGCACTTGAAAGCATTAGGGGTCATGCAACCCAGACTCTGGGCCCCCACCCTCCACTTCCACCTTCGCCCACGGGCCTCTTACCGTCTGCCTGTGCAGGCTGCTCTGCTGAGACATCCTGGTGCACGGACCTCTCGGAGCCACGATTTCCTCGCCTGTTAAATACCATGTTGCAGGGTTATGTGGGACCCGTCCCCCTCTCTTCCCGCCTGTGCTCTCCGGGTCGGATCAGAGAGCATCACTCCGGCAGTGTCTCCATTCGCTGGCCCGCCAATCTCCCGGTCTCCCCAGAGCACGGTCCCGGACAAGCCCTTCTCCTGCTCCCAACCTTTTCCCAGCATCCCACTGCCTACAGAGTCAAGTTCACATAGCTTAGCCTGGCATTCAAGGTCGTCCGCGGTCCTACCCCAGCCTAGCGTTTTTGCCTCATTCTTGTCTACCAGCCACCTGAACAAGTACACGCCAGGTGTTCGTGTCTCTGGGCGCCACTGTCCCCGAAACGTCTCCACGTTTCTGCATGTCCCACCTGCACCCTGCTGACCACCCGCAGCCCATTAGCCGTATGACCCTGAGCAAGTTATTTAAACCCCACGCTTACCTAAGAGGGCTTCCAAAGATGACCCGGCAATTCCTTCCATCCCGCATGTCTTTTGCAACGTGACCTTGCCACTCCTTGTCAGCCGGATCCCTTCCCCTTGGACCCGGGCTGGCTCTGGGACAGTCCCCGACCAATGGTGGACATGGCGGACGCCACGCTATGCCGTTTGTGGCTTCTGTGTTTGTGTTCGGGAAGCCAGCCGGCCGCGGTGCAGGGAAGTCCGGGCTCTCTGGTGCAAGAGAGAGGTCACATGAAGGACAGCGAAGTGCCCCTGCTAATGGTCACCCCCCGAGGTCCCAGTCATGTGACAGAGCCACTGTGGTCCCCTGGCCTCAGCCGGGCTCACCCAGCGGTGCAGAGATGAGCTGTCCCCAGTGAGCCCTGCCTCCGTTCCTGACCCACCAAACAGCAGAAAGATACAACATTGCTGGTTTAAGCCATTACATTTAGGAGGGGACTTCTGTACAGCAACAGGTGAGTGGAATCAGTCTTCTCACCTGCAAAATGGGGATAGTTACGGACCCTTGCTTCAGAGGCTAGGGAGGATTCAACAGGCCGGTCTGGGTGAAGCCCTTAGAGCCGTGCGGAAGCCGTCAGTAAACATTAGCTCCTCACCACTGACAGTGACCTTGCTTAGCTCTTTCCGGTTCCTCCCCAAGCCCCTCTGGCATATAGCGGGGGCCCAGAGAACAGCCCGAATAGCGAACGTCCCCTCCTTCGCGAAGCCTTCTCTGGTCTCCTTCCACCAGAGGCAGAGGACTCTCCCTCCGCAGCCTCATTGCGTTTATGAGCGCGCCCGGTGACATAGAGGACGTTTGGGCCCAGTTCCGGCTGCAGCTTTCCTCTGGGGACCCCGAGCTCCTTGAAGGCAATGCCCTGCCCGCAAAACACAGGCAAGAAATATCTGTTGAACGAATGGGAAATGGGAGCAGTGCCAGCTGCCCTACGGCCTCGCCGGGCTCCCTTGGAGTTTGGAAGGAGGGCGACAGAGCGGTGTTAGGGCACCTCCGTGCCCTGCTGGAGGACCCCGTCTCCAGATCCACTTTGCTGCTTCCGTGTCTTCTGTCCCATCCGGGTGACTTTATCCTCCAGGGCAGGAGAGAAGCCAGCTCAAGACCCTTGAAGGAAGCCTCCCTGTTTCCTGCCCTCGGAGCTGGCTGGGCTCCCAGGTTCCGGAAGCACGGGGTGTGAGGTCACAGACCTGGAAGGAATGGCCGGCCCCCCTTTGCCGGCGGATGCCTGGCGTTCCACCGCCCAGAAAAACAGTCGATTCCTAAGCCATGATTCCATCAGATAGCGGTTTAATATCTCTAAGACTTTCCTGCTCCACAGAGGCAGTCAAGTATGAAAGAACGCAGGATTCAAAGATCTCTGGCTGTAGATGGAAATGACTTGACTAATCTTTAAAAATTTTTTCATGTTCTTTTTGAGAGACAGAGCACAAGCAGGGGAGGGGCAGAGAAAGAGAGGGAGGCACAGAATCCGAAGCAGGCTCCAGGCCCCGAGCTGTCCGCACAGAGCCCGACGCGGGGCTGGAACTCATGAACTGCAAGATTATGACCTGAGCTGAAGTCGGACTCTCAACAGACTGAGCCACCCAGACACCCCATGACTTGACTAAAATTAAGATCCAAAGATGCAAAGTGAAATCAGGCGGTCGAGTTTCCCGGCTGGGGCTATAACACAGAACTCAGATGTAGGCATCCTGGGCCATGCGGCGCCTCCTTTGAATTGTGGGGTCCGTGACACAGCAGTGGTGGACGGGGTAGATGTCCGGTGAGCTCAGAAGAGTCAAGAAGGCAACGCCCAAAATGGTGTGAAAGGATTATTATAGTTCCCTCAGCGAGTCAGATCTTTAAAGATTTAAAATTAATTATAGATAGTTGGAGGGCATCCAAATCATGGCATTGATGTTTTTATGTAAAAGAATCTGTGCACATTTGGTGTTTATATATTCGGAGCTCAGTAGGATTTGGCCTATTTTGAGTAAAAATCTTGGAATTCCAGCATGAATGGCTGGGTCAGACGGTACAGCGTGCAACTCTTGATCTCGGGGTCGTGAGTTTGAGCCCCACTGTGGGCACAGAAATTACTTATAAATAAATAAAACTTGAAAAAGAAATCTTGGAGTTCTAGTTGAAAATTAGGAAGTATGTAATTGATTCAGATGTAGAATTTTATTTTTATTTACTTTTTAAAGTTTATTTATTTGAGAGAGAGAGACAGTATGGGATGGGGGAGCAGAAAGAGAGGGAGACAGAGCATCCCAAGCAGGACTCCATCCTGTCAGCAGAGAGTCCCACTCGGGGCTCGAACCCACAAAACCATGAGATCACGACCTGAGCCGAAACCAAGGGTCAGATGCTTAACCAACTGAGGTGTCCCTGGACTTAGAAGATTTCTTGAACATATATAGAGTATTGGAACACTTATGAGAACTCAAAGTTCACCATATTTTTAATTTATTGGATGACTAATGTACACTCAAATACTTGGAAAGATTTTGTCTCGTCACACCGTTAAAGTACATGAGGGGAAACTGAACACAATAAATGTTTGCCTGCAATTTAAAACGTTTACGGGAGTTTAACTTTGTCACTGGAATTAGACATTCAAACTCCTTTTAGAAGTGATAGTTAAAACATGTTGGACATAAATAGAATAAGATCTGTAAGCCGGAGCTTAAGGAAGAGAGCTAGATGCTTTGCATTGTAATTCCAGTAAGTTAAATAGGAATTTTAAAAGTCAGTTAAACCTCTGAATCATCTTTGTCCAGAAAATGAGATTTACGGTAAAACCCGCCTCGCAGGATGCTTGAGGGATTACATCTGAGACACGGGTGAGAGAGTTTGGCATCACGACTGTTACATGGGGTGCATCCAGTAGGACATGCCGGTGATTATTACTATTAGTAACTCTTTTTTTTTTTTTTAATGTTTGTTTATTTTGAGAGGGGGGAAGGGCAGAGAGAGAAGGAGACACAGAATCTGAAGCAGCTCCAGGCTCTGAGCGCAGAGCCCGACGCGGGGCTTGAACTCACAAACTGTGGGATCATGACCTGAGCTGAAGTGGGAGGCTTAACTGACTGAGCCGCTCCAGCGCCCCTATTAACTCTTTCTGAAAGGGGAGTATAAAAATGTTCCGGGGTAAGAGGGAGGTTCCGGGATACAGGATGTGAGGCGGGCATCGCGGCGGCCGGGGTTAGAGGCCCCCCTCGGTCCGTCTCTGGCCGGCAGGGCTCGCCTCATCCTGTCCGGGTCTCCCTAAATGCGGCCGGGCTCTCCCGCGGAGACGGGGCTCCGTTCAGGATCGTTCCGCCACCCAGTGTCCCTCTGCCAGCGCCGGTGGGAGGCGCGTCTCCAGGCTCACACCCGCCCCGCAAACTCTCGCTGATGTTTGCTGATGTCTGTTTCCTGACGTCCTGGGCTCCCGTTCTAAGACTCACAGAACTCAGAATCGACGAGCCAAGCCTGCAGTAGGCTCCGGGGACAAGACTTTGTGGAGAAACGTCTACAGGGCGAGGGGATGGGAGAGCGGGGAGGGAGGACTGCGGTTCAAGACTGGGTTGTCACGGGGGCGCCCGGGGGGCTGTCAGTGAAGTGTCCGACTTCGGCTCAGGCCATGATCTCACAGTTCGTGAGTTCGAGCCCGGCGTCAGGCTCTGTGCTGACAGCTCGGAGCCTGGAGCTGCTTCCGATTCTGTGTCTCCCTCTCTCTCTGCCCCTCCCCTCCCCATTCATGCTCTGTCTCTCTCTCTCTCTCTCTCTCTCTCTCTCTCAAAAATAAATAAACATTAAAAAAAAAAAAAGAATGGGTAGTCATGGTAGGCCCCCTGGAGGAGGAGACATCTGGGCCATTTGAGCCAAGACTTCAAGGAGATGAGAGCGAATTGTACACACGGGGAAGAGCAAATGCACCTCGGTAGAGTCTCGTGGCCTCTGGGAGGACTTTGTCTTTTACTCTAAATCAAGCCAGGAGCCATCGGGATATTTGGAGAAATTCAGAAACTGTATATTAGATACTAATCCAGACTGAATTCATGGGTGTGATAATTCCTATTTTTAGTATATGAGCTGCCGAAGCAAGTACACTGGGTGTGATAATTCCTAATAAGTAGAAATAAAATTATTCAGTGTTATTGTTCTTAGGAAAACATGCTAAAGTATTAAGGCCCAAGGGGCCGTGATGTCTGCAATCTATTTTCAAGTGAGTAGGAGAAAAAGAAAAAGAAAACTAGTTATTTGTCAGTTCTGATTCTGATCTAGGTAATGCCCTAACCTCAGACTGAGGGGCAGAAAAGATCACACATCTTTTAGGAGGGATTCGGGGATTACCACTGTTCATTTTTCACTTCTTTACTGTCTTACAAAGTTATTTTTGTCCTGGAATGTTGACTGAGCTCTGCTCACATCCGAGCTACTGCGTTCAGAATCGTGGAGCATCGAAGAGCAGCGCAGATCTTTCCGTGAAAGAACATACCTTTTGTCTGACTCACCCCACAAACCCTTCCTGAGCACCTACTACGACCCAGCCTGTGCGTGCCCTCGACAAAGAACACACACCTCTGAACACGCCAAATCCCACTCCTGCTCTCACGGGGCCTAAGTTATTGTAGAGCCAGCTAAAATCCAGGAGCGAAGAAAAAAAATTAAGTGGTCACAAGTGGTGTAAAAACGAGAAGGGATTTGTATACTAGGGAGCGATGGGGGGGCTACGGTAGGTGGGCCGTCAGTCAAGAAAGGGCTGAGAAAGCGAGATCACACACAAAAACAGAAAACCAAAAAAACAAAACCCCAATAACATGATGTCTGCTTCCACTTCCGGGTCTCCCTCTCTCTCTGCCCTCCGCTCCCCACTGGTGCTCGGTCTGAAATCTAGAGCAGCTCACCTGGGTGATCTGGCCCCGGGCGTGTCACGAAGTGTAGTCAAGATATCGACCAAGGCTACGGGCATCCAATGGCCCATCTGAGGAAGGAGAGCCCACTTCCAAGACCCACTCACCGGGTCGCTGACGTGTCTCGTGACTGGGCAGCCGGCTTCTCTGCAGACGGAACGGAACCCGGAGAGAGAAGGGGGGGGTGTTTTTTATGACCTGCTCTTGGACGCCGGAAACCTTCACTTCCGCCATATTCCCTTCTTCCCAAGCGAGCTGGTAAGTCCAGCCCCTGCTCAAGGGAGGGGAATGAGCCCCGCCTCTTCGAAGAGCAGAGTATCAAGAAGACTCTTTGCAAGTGCTATGCAAGCTTGACAATTATGATGATGATTAGAAGCGATATTTTAAACTGCTGGTGCCTCCCATGGGAGGGGACATCTGGGTCGTGAATTCGTCCAATCCCTGGAATCACAATGACAGAGAATACTCCAGACTTCCCACGACCCAGGTACATATACGATGTGCATACTTTAATGAATTTAATCCTCAAAGCAACCCTATGAGCTGCTTGCTAGGCTCTCCACTTTACAGATGGGGAAACAGAGGCACAGAGAGATTAAGAAACACGCCCGAGGTCATGACGTTCAGAGTCTAAGAGTCTGTGTTTAAAAACATGATGCTAGATTGCCTCTTAAAACTTGCATCCTTTAAAAAACATTTTTTTTAATGTTTATTTTTGAAAGAGGGAGAGTCAGAGCGTGAGCAGGGTGGAACAGAGAGGGAGAGAGACACAAAATCCAAAGCAGGCTCCAAGCTCTGAGTTGTCAGCACAGAGCCCCAACGCGGGGCTCGAACTCATGAACCATGATCGTGACTATTCTGCAACCCTGTGGAAACAGAGGGTGACTTACAGAGGTGATACAAAGGATTTCTGGTCAAAGAAATTCGAGTGGATTTTGTGGGGGGGGCGGGGGGGAAGTCATAGTTGACTTCGGTCTGCAGCAGAGATCATTTTTGCCTCTGGGAACAAAGTAACTTCAGCTTTTTTCAGATTGCGTGTGGATGTGTCTGTTCTCTACATTCTCCTGCGAACTGGGTTTTACATCCCACTGGTTCTTTTAATTGATGGGTTTGATAAAATCTTTACGGTGTGTTGCACTTCATATTAAAATGGCAGTCCCCATTTAAAAAATGTTTTGAGTTAAAGACAATTATCCCTTAGCAACATGGTCTCTGTGTCACCACTCTGGCCACCCT
>PISW01009270.1:0-63209 GCA_004023785.1 Mungos mungo | reverse complement strand
CTTGATCCATTCGTCAGGTGATGGACATTTCGGCTCCTTCCATGTTTTGGCTATTGTTGACATTGCTGCTATGAACATTGGGGTACATGTGCTCCTATGCATCAGCATTTCTGTCTCTCTTGGGTAGATCCCCAGCAATGCTATTGCTGGGTCGTAAGGGAGTTCTATTGATAGTTTTTTGAGGAACCTCCACACTGTTCTCCAGAGCGGCTGCACCAGTTTACATTGCTGCCAACAGTGCAAGAGGGTGCCCATCTCTCCACAGCCTCTCCAACATCTATAGTCTCTTGTTTTGTTCATTTTAGCCACTCTGACTGGCGTGAGGTGGTATCTCAGTGTGGTTTTAATTTGTGTTTCTGGGGAGGGCAATTTAAACATCTTCGTGAGAAAACATCAAGGGCATGAAAACATGAATAAGAACAAACAGATTCTAAAGGGAGCAGGCAGAGGATTCACAAGAAGATGAAGCTGGCTCCTTCCCCTGAGTTTTTCCCACAATCGAGACATGACTGGCCCACCAGTCTTCCTGCTCTTAGGTTCAGTCGTAAGGCATCTAAGACTTAAGTTCTGGAGGAAAATCTGATAGGCGGGAACCACGATGCTGGACATGATGCGGGTGTCTCTCAGCAGCCCAGAGAATACTGGCAGAGCCTGAAGTAGGTCTTGCCCCCTAAGTTTAGGGTTCCTTTCCCCTATGGCAATGGGTTCCACCTTATCCACAGCTGCCAAAGCTTGCTCTAACTCATTCACTCTTGGGTTGGGTTGTGTTGGGTTGTGTTTTCTGTATCAAAGGAGCACAGAGACCTGCAGAGCTCCATTTAGGAGAGTCGGTGCACAGTGGGAAAGAAACAGGAAGTCGACCATCGTGTCTCCTCTTTCGAATACTATGTCCCTCAAATCAACGTTTGAGTGTTGAGAGCAGGTAACTGAATGCCAGGCCTACGTGGATTATCAAGGGTGTGTGTGTGTGTGTGTGTGTGTGGTGGTGCAACACTGTTGTTTGTATTTATTTTGTTTCAAGAAGACAGATTTAAAGAAAGAAGAGAAAAAGAAGAAACACATTTATCATATCCTCAAAATGAGGGAGGGAAGAGATAAATGAATACATGTAGTCATTTCACAGTTGAATGAAGCAAAACCAGCTGCAGGACACTTCCCAATACCACCCTTCATTATTCTGCTGTTTACTCTCTGCTGCATTCGTGTTCCAGGGCGCTGCAAACAAAAACTCTCACCGTACGAATAAGTCACCCTCTTTTACAAACAGCTCCTCTCTGCCTTTCAGAGTGAGCCATACCTGACGGACCCGTCTTCCGGCAATATCCAGCCCACTCACCCTTGGGGTCAAGGTCTGCTGGCTCCTAATAGGTGAATATGGCCCTGTAACCCGGCAAATAAGACTGGATCGGTGTGCACCGATATGGGATCTAAAAATCACACCCTTTGGTTTTATTCTGCTTTCCCTAAACTTCCTTGTTAAACACATTTGTTATCGAGACCTAGCGTGCTTAGATAGAAGTCCTTATGTTTAACTATTTTAGGGCAATTCTAAAAAATCAATGTATGTTTTAAAGAGTACAAAGAAGACCTAGTTATTAAAGTTATTTTAGAACTTTTTTTCTTATCTGCTCAAAAAGCACACTTTCAAATGAGCTTGTATTAAAGTGAAGGAAAAGAAGAGTCTTATGAAGGAAAGCGAGGGATAAAAATAAGGGTTTATCATAAGTGTTACGTTACATCTCTCCGAAGAGTCTGATGTCCCGTATGCTACAATGCACACTAGATTTCCAGACAAACATAGCCATAACGAGGAGAAAAATAGTGAAGTAGAAAAGGCAAATGTATAGGAGGGGATTTTTTTTTTTTTTGTTAAACAGTTTTGGACAAAAGACATATACAAAGATTTCTTCCTAACCTGGTAAATGAAAAATTATTATAAAATGAAGCTTTCTTCTTTTTTTTAAAAGTTTATTTATTCTTGAGGGTGGAGGGGCAGAGAGAGACACACACACACACACACAGAATCCAAAGCAGGCTCCAGGTTCTGAGCAGTCAGCACAGAACCTCATGAGGGGCTTGAACTCAAGAACCACGAGATCATGACCTGAGCAGACTTCAGACACTTAACCACTTAACCGACTGAGCCACTCAGGCGCCCCTGAAGCTTTTTTTAAAATTGTAAATTATATGACTAGAATAAAAGAGCAAGAATTCACTGGGTATTTACAAAAGGTTAAAAAGAAGCTAAAAGTAGGAGAGGCTGGGAGGCTCAGTCAGTTAAGCCTTTGACTCTTGATTTTGGCTCAGGTCATGATCTCACAGTTCCTGAATTTGAGCCCCACATTGGGCTCTGCATTGAAAGAGTGGAGCCTGCTTGGGATCTTCTCTCTACCTCTCTCTCTGTCCCTCTCCTGTTCACTTTCTTTGCCTCTCTCTCAAAATAAATAAAATAAACATTAAAAGTTTTTAAAAATAAGCTACAAATATAGAATTTAATTAGTAGCCTTGAATCCTGCATCACAATATGTTCCCTCTCAACCCTGATTTAACATAATCTTGTAAACAATTTCAGTGACAAAATCTCAACTTGCCATTGACCAAAAGGTGGCATAAAACCCAATTTTGAGCTGATGCAAATAAATGCTCCTAAATTTAGCCTGAATGTTTTTCAACAAAAGGTTTATTCAAATCTTTTAAATAAAAAGAACGACTTTACATCCGATTACTAGTCAATGTAATTTCTAAACCGCATGGCCAGGGGCGCCTGGGTGGCTCAGTCAGTTAGGCCTCCGACTTCAGCTCAGGCCATGATCTCGTGGTTCATGGGTTTGAGCCCCGCATCAGGCTCTGTGCTGACAGCTCAGAGCCTAGAGCCTGCTTCAGATTCTGTATCTTTCTCTCTCTCTTTGACCTTCCCCTGCTCGCACTGTCTCTCTCTGTCAAAAATAAATAAAAAACATTAAAAAAAATAAACTGCATGGCCAAAGACAGAGTTAAATGTTCTAACAAAACAATGTTCTGTTAGCTCTAAAATGTACTCAGTGGAATAAGTCACCCCCAAATATCTCTGTATTTGCTCTCAAATTTAAACGCAAACAGGAGTGGTAAAAGTCTTTTGGAACATGAACAGCAGAACTGGAAAGTGGCAAATCGACAGTCCAATACTTGGAGGGAAGGTAACAGACATACGGTGAATAGGACAGGAAACTTTTCATCTTCTGGGCTTCCTTTACACGCTGGCTATAAGAACCGGTCAAGTTCATAAACCTTGAGGCGTACAGCCCTACCATTCTGTAGCAATGCGTGCTGTTCATGACTCCGGAGCTGGAGATGATATTTATGGCTACAATCTTCTTCTTTGCCCTCTTAGGTAAAAAGCCTTGAACTAGGCACTTCAGATCCCTTCTGTGTTTGAGAGTATAACTTTTATGCCTGAATTCACTTCCAGCTCATCACAATATGCAGGCTTTCCATTTTGAGATGATTTTTAAAAACAGAGCTTGGTGGCCTTTGATAATCAAAACTGGGTACCTTAGAGAATCTCAGAAATAAGCAACACACCAATTAATTTTCTACTCTGGAGGAATAACTGACTTCTACCAGGGCTGCTACCCCAGGGGACAAAACAGGCTCCAAAAGACCAAGAAATAGCGTAAAGGCCACACAGCCGGTAGGGGGCAAAACTCAGTATTTTTTAATTACATGCCAAACCTACTTCATACAGAGACTCACAAATTAACCGTTTAGAGTAAAGCCCTCTTGCATCAACCTGGATTATACAGGACAGGCTCAGAGGCTGAAAACCACTGATTTGGGAGATTCTGCAAGAGGGAAATAGTGCAGTGGCCCCGAGCTGGGCTCAGGCAGCATCAGCGACTCCTGCTTCAGGAAAGAGCTTTTCTGCACTGAGCCTAACATTTCAAAGTTTATTGGTGAAACAGAGCTCATTTTCCTCCATGAAATTCTGAAGATATTGCTGGAGCGCAAAGAAATGACTTGGGTTTAGAAATTTATTTGGAAAGAATGATGATATTGGCCAATTCACTACCCTATGCCTGCCAATTCTTCTGAACTTAGAAGCTGTTTGATTTGTTCCACAATGTTTGAAATCCTATTTATTCCACTTTTCTAAGCCTTACAGTAAATCAAACTTCTTTTTAAACTTTATTGAGCTACTGGGGCGCCTGGGTGGCTCAGTAGGTGGAGCCTCTGACTTCGGCTCAGGTCATGATCTCACAGTTCGTGGGTTCAAGCCCGGCATCAGGCTTTGTGCTGACAGCTCAGAGCCTGGAGGCTGCTCCGGATTCTGTGTCTCCCTCTCTGCCCCCCCCCCCTTGCGCATGCTCTGTCTCTCTCAAAAGTAAATAAATATTTTAAAAAACCACTTTATTGAGCTACTAATGTCCACAGTATTTTGAATATTCTGCCCCAACCTTCAGAGGTATTCTCCGTATGACACAGGTTGCCACCCACCCAGTCTGGATGAGATTGAGAGAGAGGTCCAGTCAGTTGGTCAATAATTGTTTGGGAGAACAGGACATTGGCCATTTTCCTTGCTTAAAATAGTTATCTTTAGCAGTGGAAATCTTAAAAAAATATCCGTATTAATCTAAAATTAACATGTACATCATATTTATCTTTGGAGGAGACTGTCTACCCTTTCTGATATGTGCAGTTGTTTTATTGACTTATTATAGTAAATATTAAATCTTGAAAAATCTGCTGTGAGTATATAGGAGCTGACTTTGTAGATGAATGCCAATTTAAATTGGTTTCTCTGGCATTTATTAGCAATTCAGTTTCGCTCTGTGTAATTAATTATGGGATTATAAATAATTCAAATTTGGGAGGAAATATAGTCTTCAGATATCTCCAAGTCATCAAACTGCTTTTAAATATGTCAACTTGTCTTAAGAATAAAAAACTCCATTGTCTCATTACTTGAACTTGAACCAACATAGTATTTTAAAAACACTGTTTTCTTCATGAAGATTTTGCCCATGTCCTCAGTTTTTCTTTGTAAAATTTCTCTTTTCCCCTTCTCATTTTTGGATACTTATGCTAAATGTTTACAAATAAATTTTGGTAAAAAGGCTATAGAAGCTTTTCATGGCCTGCCATCTGAATACTAGTCAATCAGTCAAACTTTAATTTGGAATGGATGCGATTATACGTAAATCACAATGATTTGAAGTGCTCACCATATTCAGAGATGCTGGCTTTAATTTTCTTTGGATTTTGACTATTAGTAATAACTTTGGTTTACAAATATCTGTCCTTAAACTGGAGGAAGTATACCCCAGGGGGTTAAAAAGCATAAGTCAGGCAGATCAGATAAACTGACAATTTTGTAGACTGCCTTTCACACTTGGTTATAGAAAAAAGAAGACATTTTTGCTATATTCCTATTATAATCCGACTCAATTTTTTAAGTCTTATTTTCTGAAATCTGTGGTTTTAATGCTGTTAAAACTTCATGAAGCACTGGAAGATTCATAAAAATTCTTACCACCCCTCGTGGAGGGTGAAGGGTAAAGGGTGCATGTAGAGCTCTTCACTGCCCCTCCCTTTGCCTCAAGGCACGTTTAATATATTTTCATACTGGACTTTTAGCTAAGATTTCATTGGAGCAAGTTACATCCAGCTCAAAGGACATTTGCATCTGATTTAAATTTCAAATAGAGGATAGTTAAATATATATTGGTTTTCACAACGTCAACATCCATAAATTCTTCCATGTACTATTTAACATTTTTTATTAAAATAAAATTAGCCCAATCTGAAAAGGCTATGTCCTCTATGACTCAACTCGATGACAGTCTGTAAAAGGCAAAGCTATGGAGACAGTAAACAAAATCAACGGGTGGCAGGAGTTGGAGTTCAGAGGATTTTTAGGGTAGAGAAACTGTTCTGTATGATCCTATAATGGTGGGCACATGTCATTATATATTTATCAAAACCTATAGAATGTGTAACACCAAGGGTGAACCTTAATGTAGACCCTAATGGGTCACCATGATGTTTCATGGTGGGTTCACTTATTTTCACAAATGTGCTACTCTGGTAAAGGACACTGAGAGTTGGAGAGTAGAGACTCTGTACGTTCCACTCAATTTTGCTGCGAACCTAAAACTGCTCTAATAAACTGTATTAAAAATAAAATTGGCTTATTTGTAAGTATGTGAAGTATATGTCTACACAACTAACTTCTTACAATTCCTTATATCTGCCAGTGAATGATGGCACCCACAGTTAAAAAAAAAAAAGGCTGGAAATTCATGGTAGAGTAAGACTTTGAACTCTATCTCTAGAGGGGAAGACCTGCTACAGAGTTAATGGTAGGTTCAGTGATGATTCTAGTGGTTTTATGGGGGACCTGGGTGATGGTTACAACCTGGCAAGAAGGACAACTCAGTTGGTTAAAGAGGAGATTTGGAGTCATGATGGCCATCACTTGAGACTATAGGAAGTATGTCCTTCATGATGATAAAAAAGAATGGACTGGGCAGAAAGATCACTGAAATATAAGGAGATGGGAGGAAGACCTAGAGAAACATCACAGACCTTGTTTGTGCAGGAAAAGTCAGGTGACAAGAAGGAAGCTTAGTACTTGTCGGGTGAAAGTGACTAGGACACGGGTTGGAAGCCACTATTACAAGGAGGGGCTATGGAAAGGACCATGGCAAGAGCATAAGCATTAGTGGAGAAAATAAACGCATCATATTTATGTTTACACTCACTAAAATAATAATGTAGGCACGCTGATGAGAAATCATCAGTACAATGCTCTACACCTTAAGTTAATAACAGTTTTGAATCGAATGGTTCATCTGTGTTTATTTCACCTATTCTTTTAGAAACATTGTTGGATCTCCCTATCAATCCCAATTGACACATGTATCCTACTTCTCTCTGACTGGAGAGGCGTTGGCCACTGTCCCTCTGTCTACCTTGGTCACCGCTCTTATAAGAGCCCCACTCCTAAGTTCCCCAAAAGGATTCATGAGGGACAGTGTAAGAGTACGTTTCTTTCTTTCATCTTTCTCGAAGACATATTGTATATACCTTGATGCCTTTTCTGCTATAACTTCCCTGTCTATTTTTAGCTCTTTGATCCATTGCACTTCTTCCCCTTTCTCTCCAGAGGAAATGTAGCATCATGGTTAAAATCTTGGGTCCAGCATGAGATTGCTTCCCTTCATCCCATGCATTACTTATTGACTGTGTGCTCCTGGGCAAGTTCATCAACTTCCTGTCTTGGTTTCCTTATTTACAAGCTTGACCTAAAAATGGTACCTACTTTATAGGGTTGTTGTGAGGATTGCACAAAGATATGTGGATTAAGTGCTTCGAGTGGTAGTCAGCATTTGGGAAGAGCCTGGAAAGTGCCTGCAACAACCCACAGGGAAATGAACTGGCTTGGGAGCCAGATTTACCAGATGCACAAGTTTCCTGTGGCTGTAGTTACAAAGGACCACGACCTGGGCAGCTTGAAAAACAGAAATATATTTTCCAACAGTGCCAGAGGCTAGAAATCCTAAATCAAAGTGTCGCCAGGGTCATGCTCTTTTTGAAGGGTCTAGAGGAGAATCTGATCCATGCTGTTCTCTTAGCTCTGGTGTCCTTGGCAATCCTCAGCATTCCTTGGCTTGTAGACACATCACTCCAATCTCTGCCTCCATCTTTACCTGGTATTCTCCTTGGGTGTGTATCTTCATGTGGTGTTCTCCTCTTTCCGTGTGTCTATTTCTGTGTCTTGTCTTTTCTTCTTACAAGGACACCACTCACATTGGATTAGGACCCAGCCTAATGATCTCACCTTTACTTGATGACATTTGCAAAGACCTTATGTCCAAATAAGGTCAGTCTACAAGTACTGGTGTTAGGATTTTGACATATCTTTTTAGACACAATTCAACCCATAACACAAGGGAAGAGATTCTTGCACTGAATGGTGGACTGTCTTGCACACATCCCCTCCTTTCTTCCTACTTCCTTCCTTCCTTCCTCCCTTCATCCCCTCCTTCCTCCCTCCCTTCCTTCTTTCCTCAACTGTTCCTCATACAGAATACTGGTCAAATTCCTTGACGTCTTTTTGCATGTTCTAATTTTTCAGTATTAGATAGAACACTTCAAGTGGGGTATAACTGATACTTGCTGTAGACTCCTTTTATCTAGACATCTGACTGAGGTGATAGCAAGAGTATTTTATTTTGTTGTGTATTTTGGTAGCCACACCATACTGATGTCTTAGATTGGGGTTGAGATAAATTATAACAAACTGATTTTTACATCCTCCTTTTGCTATCAACTCATAACCATTTCTTATGCCCCTTCAGCCCCGTTATCTGTTTCTGAATGCAGTGTTGAGGGAGTTAATACTGATGAACATGGTCTGACGTGCTCCTAGAATTAAAATGGATACCCACCCACAGGAAATACTGTGGGTAGTCTACGTGGCTTCTAGACTTCACAGCCTGGACCAAGCATCCTGGAGCAAATCGGTGGTAGGATGCACCTGCTGTGGAAAATAACCCATCATCGGAACAAAAAGTCCAAGCTGTCACGTGCATGTTATCACATTCTTTCCAGACTTCCGATCCCACCGCGTCCCTGAAAAGTCCCTGAGAAGCCATCAGTATTCAGTCCCTGAAAAGCCATCAGTATCTTT
Organism: Mungos mungo; assembly: GCA_004023785.1. Lineage (NCBI taxonomy): Eukaryota > Metazoa > Chordata > Mammalia > Carnivora > Herpestidae > Mungos > Mungos mungo. Next base: position 54,538 of record PISW01009270.1, on the reverse strand, counting down.
GTGGAAGACTCAGAGACAGTCTGTGTCCTTGAAAAGAAGGAGAAGGAAGGTCTGGGCAGTGGCCGTCCAGATGCCCTGGCCTGACCCTTCAGAAGGCTGCCATGTTAGTGTCAGTGATGGATTTCTCCCAATATTGACTTTGAATTATAAACAGGGTTGGACACAGGCAGCACAAAACCAACATATACATTCAGAAATGAGAAGTCTGCTCTTAACAAGAAAGACTGGCTCTTTCATATCAGTGTTCTTTTCTCCTTCACCACATTTCTTCATTTACTTTCCTTTTGTTTTCATTTTCTTTTTGATTTTTCTGATTTTCATTGACATGTCTATTTAAAATGTAACAAGGATTAAATGAGATTATTGTAATGTTTTCTATATTAGAAATAATATAGAAATAGATAGTCTATAATGGGGATAATTTGTATGTGGTTAATTGGGACTTGACAGGATCATTCTTAACCATTTTCCTGGGAGGGTTTTCTTTCTCTGGAAGAGTTTTTACAAGTTCTCTTTGATGTGAAAATATCCACTCTAAAGTCCACCCCTGTGTCCCAGTGTTACTTTCTTTTCCTTATCAAAGAATTCCCCTCCCCTTGAACGACATGGTGGTGAGACCTCTGGGTCCATCTCCCTACCCTGACTCAGAGTCAAAGACCCCCGAATAACTTGTGATTCTCCAAAACCTCACTTACTAATACCCTACTGTTCACTAGAAGCCTTTCTGATAATGTAGTTTACTAATACATATGGTTTATATTGTTTAGTTTATGTGTATTATATATTCTCACACTAAAGTATGCCAGAGAAAAGAAAATGTTAAGAAAACCATGAGGAAGAGAAAATACATTTACAGAACAGTACTATATTTATTGAAATAAGTCTGCGAGTAAGTGCGCCCGTGTAGTTCAGTGGTGGTATCATCGTGAACTCTCACTGGACTAGAAGAGTACGCAATGGTAACTCACTGCACAACTGGTGAAGTGAATGGATGCAACAGATAACTCCAGAAAAATCTAATTTATAATTGACAGCTACATCAAGGCCCCCAGGAAACGGGACAGTTTCCATACAACAAAGTACGCTGACCAAAAATAACCCCAAATAATAATAGCAGGAAATAATCCTGCTCATTATTTTCCAGGCCTTTCCTAGCCATGAAACCTCACTGCTGATAAGAGTTGGGGCTATCCGGATCATGCCGAGTTTAACAGGCTATAAATAATAGATCAAGGCTAGATGCAGGCTAATGCATCTGCCATAAAACCAGGTATTACAACTGGAAATCTCATAATGCTTATAATGTCCCTCTTTAATTCAGTAGTTATTATGAAGATAAGAAAATGGATAAAACCCCTCATTATCCACTCAGTTCTCTGCTTGTCAATTAAAATTAAAGAAAGAAAGCAGGATCGGATTTGTGAAATTAACATATTGAAGGGATCAAGAAGACATCTGACATCTTTCGGCGGGATGCATGGCATGCAAGGTGCCCACGGGCCCTGCGTTTCTCAGGGCCAGCAGGAGGGCTGGCACATTCCCGGTACGCGGCGGGGACTCAGACATGGCTGAATGGCTGGACGTATAAATGAAGGTTTCTGAGTGGTGAAAACTCCTGGCCTCAGCGATATGGTCATCCACTTGAAGGAGGTCCAATCGCCGGTAAGAATGGGCAAGCAATCCTGCCCGGTCAAGAGAACCACACGTCCAAGGAAGACCCTGCGTGTTCTGTACACGGGCTTGGAGTGCTTCCCTCAGCATGATGGATGGGCAAGGGAATGTGGCCTTGGCCGTAAGATTTCTTTTAAGGACATTCTTCTTAAATTAAATGCAAGGCTGTTCTACCATTCAACCTTGACGCTACCCCAACATGAGAGAGAAGAGGTTTTGCAGAGTGTTTTCAGTGACACCAACCACAGCAGAAAGTAGACCTGGAAGTTTTCTACTGCTGCCATAGTAAATTACCACAAACCACGCGTCTGTTCTTTTACAGTTCTATAGATTAACACTCCAGCATGAGTCCGACTACACTAAAATCAAGGTGTTGTCAGGGCTCAGTTTCTTCCTGGAGCTTCTGTGGGACAATCCATTTCCTTGTCTTTTTTCAGCATCCAGAGGATGTCTACTTTCATGGCTCACGGACTCCGTCCTTCATCTGCAAAGATAGCAATCCAGGCTCTCACCCATCTTCCTTCTGTCACCAGATTTCCTTCACCACAGCTGGGAAATGCTCTCCATTTCTTTTTCTTTTCCCTCCCTCCCTCCCTCTCTTCCTTCCTTCCTTCCTTCCTTCCTTCCTTCCTTCCTTCCTTCCTTCCTTCCTTCCTTCCTTCCTTCCTTCCTTCCTTCCTTTCTTTTACAGTTTATTATCAAGTTGGTTTCCAGAAAACACCCAGTGCTCATCCCCACAAGTGCCCTCCTCCATGCCCAACACCCTCTTCCCCTTTCCCCCTTCCCCTTTAGCCCTCTGTTTCAGTATTCAAGAGTCTAACCATGAGAGACTCTTGAACAACGCTCTCCATTTCTAAGGACTCCTGTGGTGAGACTGAGTTCACCCTGGTAATCCAGGGTTACCTCTCATTTCAAGGTTTTTACACTTAATCCATCCACAAAGCCCCTTCTGCCATGTAAGGTAACATGGTTATGGGTTCTGGAAATTAGGACCTGAACATCTTTGGGGACCATTATCCTGCCTAACACGCACAATGCCTACAGGAGAGGTACACCCTTGTCAGTGCTGCCAAGGACAGGTGGGTAAGTGTTAGTATCCGTGTTCATCTCCTTTCATTTTCCAAATGCCTTGTATTTCCATGTCCATCATTTACCTTCTTGCATAGAGAGTAACTTATTTCGTGCTAATATAAGGCATTTAGCTAGCTGAACACAGTGAGTATGCTTCCAAAAAAGAATAAACTTATTACACATCATATCTAGTAATGTAGTATGTATATTTAATATATGTAGATACCTCTAAATGTATATACTGGCATAGACACACTTATCAGTATACACATATTATTAGCATCTTAAGAGCCATCTTGGCGCAATTACGTTACTACTTAAATACAAAATAACTTTCCAATTTTTGCTGCACATAGTAAAAAAATACATTCAGAGACTCAAGTATGGGCGTCTCTTGTGCGTTTGTTTCATGACAAAAAGAAAGTTTACAAACAGTAAAAAAAAATTGACATCTCCTAAGTGCTATAGGTTTAATCCAAATCGCAGATAGTTGCCGAGTAGCTAGTCACAGGCACAAAGGATTTATAAGCAGGAAGGAGGTATGGTGTTTGGCCTCATGAGGCTTACAGTTTGAGAGAGGAGGTGAATAGTTACAGGTAAGACACAAAATAACTTTGTAAGAAATTGACTTTGGGAGCGAGGGAGGCAAGCTCTGCAGTAATGGGTTCTGACTAGATGTTGGGGGGTGTGGGCAACGTGGGGGAGGTCTCCTCGAGAGAGAAGCACAGAAGCTGATCTTCAGTGCTGAGTGACGTCTGGTCCGCAGACACGAGATGGGATATTTTAGGTGCAGGGCACAGGGCCCGGCAATAAGGAAGAACACACATTCTCTGAATGGCCGTGGTGCAGAGCGGGGTCGAGCCGGGAGGGTAAGATGGGGAGAGACTCTGGAACTCTCAAAACAGTAACTGAAAGAGTTCAGATTTAACCACAAAGGGAGCTCTTGAGGGTCTATGGACAGACTAACAGCAAGACTGGTATCAGTTGGGACAGACACTTATATTGCTCAGTTCCCCCTTGTCTTTGGCAAGACAGCCCTCATTTTTAGTGTGGCAAGAGAGCCCTCATTTTTAGTGAGGTACTTTCATGCCCCGTTAAAAGCCATGGTCATGTTACTAAGTTCCAGCTAATGACTTGTAAATGGAAGTAGTATATAAAGCCATTTTCAGAGGGATAAGTCCTGCTTTCTTTATCTCCTTCCTTACCTTCTGCCTGGAATGTGAATGTGATGGCTGGAGCACTAGAGGCCCTTTTGGATCCTGAGGGTGAGGTCAAACCCTAAGAACACTAGAGAAGGTTGTTGAACGGAGTGTGTGCTCTTTTTACATAAAAGGGAAATAAACTTTCATTTTGCTTAAGGCTTCTTTATTTTTTTATTATGTGAAGTTCCACTTAACCAGAAATCAGTGGTTTCTCAACCCTGCCTACACACTCAGAATCCTGGGGAGTTTGCAGACTCCGGGATGGCCAGACCTGACCCACAGAGATTTTTGTTTGATTACTCCAAGGGAGGGCCTGACGATCAGTAATTTTTAGTGTTTCCTAGGTGATTCTAATTTCTATGAAGCCAGACGGTGATCATCGCAGTTATAAAGTTGTAGGGTGGGGGAGCGTCAAGCTTAGTAGTTATTTTGGAAGGCTGCTCCAGTACTGCTCCGAGGCCAGGCGAAGAAGTGAGCTGTAGCCACCTTTCAGAGGGACACAGGCAAACTAACGGACAAATGGGCTGTGTCATGTGTGGCCCCCCACGACCCACTTGTCACGGGGCTTCAAAACAGCTTGCTCGGCACTTTGCTTTCAATGGAATGACATGGCTTTTAATTTGATCCTTTCTTGACTCATGATCGATTTTTAGGGAGAACACATTTTTTTTTTCCTCCCAGAAAATAGAACTGATCTCCTTCTCTTTAAAGTGTGTTGGGAAGAGGTGATGGAAAATGAACTACACCTTCCTCAGAAAGCTTCTTGCATCTTCGTTCTGTTTTTCTCAAGATGGCTAAATAATACTGTCTTCTGTCGGGAGTCCATTTAGCATTCTGTCGGTGGGTTGCATCTCTCTCCGGAACCTGCAACGGCTCCGAGCGGCTGTCAGGCTCACACCTGATTAATCCCTCTCCCTTTCTTGTCATCAATATTATTTAGGGGCAGTGGTCAAACCATATTGACACTTGGCTGACATCTTCTCCGGTGCCCAATTACCTTTCTGTCATGATACAATCCATAAGGTGACAGGAGGGTCTATCCTGTGCCAGGCAGGTTGGCACCAAAATATCCCCGAGACAGAATATAATATATCATTTGTATGCTTCCTTTGGAAATGGGGAGAGACATTTCCCTACCCCCATCGCTAAGAGGGCTTTCGACTTGCAGGGCTGCTTGGCGTCTGGAACTCTCCAGCACCCGCCTCCACGAGCCCCTCTCACATCTCCTATTTCATATCCCAGGGCGAATTCCTAATGAAAGAGCAGCCCCTCGCTTTGAGCTCCTAGCCCTGACCCACAGAGTGAAAAGCAGTTACACTTCTAAACCAGCTTAGCTGCTAGACTTTCGAGGAATATCTTATTTAGATGCGGCTTCACAGTGCAGGAAATCTGACCGGTAGACTTCAGAGGGGAAGTAGAAGGACTAAAATCCAGGGGGTCGTGGAACGTGTCTGAAATCTGCACTGCGCTGAAACAGACTGAAACTCGGGGGCTAAATCGGTTTAAAATGAAGTTTCCTTTTTCTTTCTTTATTTAAAAAATTTTTTAATGTTTATTTTTATTTGAAAGAGAGAAAGAGAGAGCATGAGCGGCGGAGGGGCAGAGAGACAGAGACAGAATCTGAAGCAGGCTCTAGGCTCTGAGCTGTTAGCACAGAGGCCGATGCGGACTTGAATTCAGGAGCAGTGAGATCATGACCCAGGCTCAACCTACAAAACCACTCAGGAGCCTCATCTTTCTTTGTTCTTTTCTTTTTTCTTTAAAAAAAATTTTTTTTAATGTTTTATTTATTTTTGATACAGAGAGAGACAGAGCATGAGAGGCAGAGGGGCAGAAAGAGAAGGAGACACAGAACCGGAAGCAAGCTCCAGGCGCTGAGCTAGCTGTCAGTACAGAGCCTGATGCAGGGCTCGAACTCATGAACATGAGAGCTGACCTGAGCCGAAGTGCTTAACCGACTGAGCCACCCAGGCTCCCCTTTGTTCTTTTAAACAAAGCTTAACATCAATGAAGACGGCCTTCATTAGATTGAAAGATCATCTCCATTTATGTCTCTAAAAAAAGAAGTGCATGGATAACTCCCCATTTTAATACTTAATTTTACCTACACACAGACACACACACAGACACACGCATTTATTTGAATATTGACTATTGTCAGTTTAGCAACCAGGAGAGCGTCACTCCTAAGTGATACCCAAACTACTCATAATATCACATCCTCCAGTAGGCAAGAATTAGACCACCGAGAACTGAGATAGGAGGGAATGGTGTCTCAAGAAGGTCCCGGAAGGATTAACGGCAGCGCATGAGTTTTATGGAATTTAGATCAATGAGATAAAACACGGTATTCTGCATGTAGTTAAAAGGCTAATGGCCTAGACATTGTGTTTCACCGTGCTAAACGGGAGAGGAACATTCTCCAGTTTTCCCAGAAACTGTCCAATACCAGGGGCAGCAGAATCAAGGATAGAGATTCTTTTGTGCTGTTACTGAAAACTATTCTTCTTTCTGCTTTCTTAAGAGAATGGCTTAATATTGTTCTGTTATTTGTAAACTACTTGTAGAAATTTTAAGTAAACAGGTTCACGATAATCACGGCAAAACGTTCCAAGGGTAAATAAGATGTCTGATAGGAGAAAGACAAGACTTCCCTAAGACTCCACGTCCTTTGTCCTCTGTGTTAACTCTTTTTTTTCTTAAGTTTATGTATTTATTTTGAGAGAAAGTGAGTGTGAGAGGGGCAGAGGGAGAGGGGGGGAGAGAGAGAGAGAATCTCAAGCAGCCTCCTCACTGTCACTAAGGAGCCCAACAAGAGGCTCCAATTCACCACCGTGAGATCATGACCTGAGTCAAAATCTAGAGTTGTTGACTTAACCAACTGAACAACCCAGGCACCCCCAAAGCAATAAGTACCTCTTACTAGTAAGAGATAGCACGCTGGGGTGCGTGGCTGGTTCAGTCAGTTAAGCGTCTGACTCTTGGTTTCGACGCAGGTCATGATCTCACAGTTCGTGAGTTTGAGCCCTGCGTTGGTCTCCGTGCTGGGTGTGGAGCCTGCCTGGGATTCTTGCTCTCTCCCTCACTTTCTGCCCCTCCCCTACTCACGCTCTTTCTCTCTTGTCTCTCAAAATAAACAAATAAACATTAAAAAATAGTTTTTCTTGTATGGTTTCCAAGTCTTATCTTTGCATATATGAGGGTCATAGCCGTATATGCATTTTTTAAAAAACAGACTCATATCATATATTCTTCAACTTTCTTCTTGCATTTTTGCTTTGGCCATTTTTCAATGCAAGTGTTTGTGTATTCCTTAAACAACCTAATAATATAATCACATAAGATTCTATTGATGAAAATTTCTGTTTGGGTTTGTTTTGTCTTGACTGGTATAAAGAACGGAAAACCAAGGACCTACATTTTTTTGTATTTATTTAAGAAAGTAAAATGCCATATAGGAAGAAGGTCAAAGAATATGTGTTAAAGGCTTGATGGCAAATTGCCCCTATTTTAATGTTTATTTATTTTTGAGAGAGAGAGAGAGAGAGAGAGAGAGAGAGAGAGAGAGAGAGAGCATGAGCAGAAGAGAGGCAGAGAGACAGAGAGACACAGAAATGGATGCAGACTCCAGGCTCCGAGTTGTCAGCACAGTCTGATGCAGGGCTTGAATCCATGAATCGTAATATCATGACCTAAGCCGAAGTCAGAGGTTTAACCGACTTAGTCGCCCAGGTGCCCCAGCAAATTGGCCTTATAAGGTGACTTGCTTGCCATACCCTATAAAGAGCATATTTTAAGAATCTCACAGACATTATGCCTTGCTGCATAATATCTTAGCACGAGTCTGCAGTTTGCCTGCCCGGGCTTGAACTGTGGCTCTCCCACCTGTTAACTATGTGACCTTGGGGAAGTAACTTAACCTCTCTGGGGCTTAATTTCCTGATTTGCAAAATAAGGAACAAGTAGTACCTTACTTGTAGGGTCACTGTAATGTTTAAATGACATGAAACATTAAGCTCTTGAAACAATGTCTGACTCCTGATTACCGTCCCTAAATATTCAGTATCATGATTTGAACAACAGGGCAAATAAGAAAGCACAATCAAGCATTGCACTGTGAGTAAAAGAAGTCCTGTTTCATGGAAAAATATTTGTAAAAGATTAGATGAAACTTTAAATCTTTTTTTAATGTTTATTTTTTTTTTTGAGAGAGAGAAAGAGTGAGCACAAGTGGGGGAGGGGCAGAGAGAGAGAGGGAGACACAGAATCTGGAGCAGGCTCCAGGCTCTGAGCTGTCAGTGCAGAGCCTGATGCAGGGCTTGAACTCATGACCTGAGCTGAAGTTGGCCATCAGACCAACTGAGCCACCAGGTGCCCCTAGATGAAACTTTATAAACAATGAGAAAATATATAATGATTCCTTTTCTAAACATTTAAAGTCCTTAACAGTGATTAGTAGTATGCTAAGTCCACCTTCTGGTTTTAAAATATTAAGGAGGTTCTGCTGTCTATAGAAATTGGTCATGGATTAGTCCTAGCTGAGAAGAAAAGACCTACAGACAAGCCAGTTCCATTCAGGGCCAATGGAATCGCGCACAAGTTAGCATGTACCTGATCTTTCTAAGACGGACGTGGGGACTGCTTTCTACTGTAACACAAAGACTGTGTTCATAGCTTCTCACCTCGATCATTTCCCCAACGTATTGGCTCATCTTGGCCGCACCCAGAAATTCTACAAGTGCGAAGAGAGCAGGGCATCCAAGCGATGACCGGCACGCCTTCACTGTTAATTCCATTTTTGGAATTGCTAATTTCAGATGTGATGATTTAGCTCATTGAGTCAGGCTGCAAGAGACCAGGAATCACCCAGTGGTGGGCACTTAGCTGAGACCAAGGCTCGCTTAATTAGGATTCTGGCATGGTAGGTGGGAGTGTTTACTATTGCTGTGAATATAAATCATAAATGTTAAATTACATTCGATCTCAGAAATAACTGTGCAAAACTTCTCCCAGCACAGATAGCCAGGCGATCATGGAGACGGCCATGGTTCTCCCAGGCCATCACAGCTCGGCTCCAAGGCCCACTTGTGTCCTGAGCTATAATCTCATTTATCCTGGCTCCCTTTTACTCGAATAAATAAGAATAAATGCCTAATCTACGTTTTAGAGTTCCTCTAGAAAAAAAAAAAATAAGACATGTGGTCTGTTTGTTTAAGGTTTAAAATTCACATACGGCTAGTTAAACATGAAAGTCATACATCGTTAGAAAGCTAAAAACACAATGTGAGTAGTCTTCCTTGATCATGAGATTATGATTGGACTGGAAGTTTGGAAATCTGAGACTCAGTCTTCTGTCTGCTTCTCATTCTAATATAATGTTTGGAAGGTAATTTTAATTGTCCTGGGCTCCAGTTTATTCAACTGTAAATTTTAGAAACTGTTAAGAATTTTACCTAGGGTTGCATTCAACATTCAAATAGTAAAAATAATATTTTCTATTGTAATATTTTAAATAAATATTTATTTTTGAGAGAGAGAGAGAAAGGGAGAGCCTGAGTGGGGGAAGGGGCAGAGAAAGAGGGAGACTCAGAATCTGAAGCAGGCTCCAGGCTCTGAGCTGTCAGCACAGAGCCCAACACAGGGCTCCAACTCACCAACTGTGAGATCATGACCTGAGCCGAAGTTGGATGCTTAACCGACTGAGACACCCAGGCGCCCTTCCTCCTGTAATTTTAAATATTCTTTCATGGCTCATGGCTGCATTATCTTTACATGAACTGGGAAGGGCTATCTGCCTATATTTTGCTGATATGAAAACTTAGAGAAGCCAAATGTCCTGACTTTGGGCACACACAGAGGAAACGGCATAGGGGAGCTTTGTCCCCATTTCAGTGCCAATTTTTTTAAATGTTTTTATATATTTTTGAGAGAGAGAGAGAGAGAGAGAGAGCGAGCGAGCGAGAGAGAGAGAGCATGAGCAGGGGAAGGGCAGAGAGAGAGGGAAGCACAGAATCTCAAGCAGGCTCCAGGCTCTGAGCTGTCAGCACAGAATCCTTCACCGGGCCCGAACTGGTGAACCATGAAACCATGACCTGGGCCGAAGTCCAACGCTCAACCCACTAAGCCCCCCAGGTGCCCCAGTGCCAGTCCATTTAAATCAAGCGATTCACAGTGACTGAGAAAAGAGCTGGACCCAGAGTCTGAAAGTGTGAGATTCAACAGAACCTTTAATGTTACTTTTTATACCACAGTTAAGTGTGGTTTCACATATGTGAATTTCACTTGGATTTACGCACTAGACTTTCTTTTTCCTGAATCTCTTTGCACTTATCTGGTAGGACAAAAAGATCTGGGTCCTGCTGACTTGGGAGCACACCCCCCCCCTGGGTTGCCTGGGCAGTGAACCCGCTGGGAAGTGCGCCCCCTTCTAGTCAGGGGGATGGCACCCAAAGTCAGCGTCCTGTTGGGGCCGTGGGTCCTTCCTGCTCTGGGTGAAAACAGGAGCCCCAGACAATGCCTGGTAACAGCTGGCCCCCTCGCCCAGCCCGCCCTGGTGCCCTAAGTGTCTGATCTGTCCCCACTGACGAAGTTGCTCTTGTTCTTGCCCTATGGGAAGCGAGCTGTGTTCGGCTCACCAGCCTGGCTCAAGGTTCTCTGCCTGAGGGTGGATGGGGTGCGGGGACCTGACCCTTCTTTTCTGACGACACCAGATGGAAATCTCTCCAGCTAAGCTTATTCGTAACGCTGCCGCGGGGCGCTACAGAATTCACCTTCATCTTGAGGTCTGCTGCCCAGCAAGTCCCGGGCAGGAAGGAACTCACTTTCCACAGACTGTTATCATTTCTAAAGATTCATTTGGAATCATGAAGACTTGCACTGAGAATTATATAATTAAGAATGGCAAATAGCTATGCACCCCATATTACACAATTTACAGAATTGTTTTCATATCCTATATTCCATTTACTCGCACAGAAGTCTGCCAATCAAGATTTATTTTTATTACTCAGACAACAAATCTGTGTTTCCGAGTGGTTGAAAGCCTCCCTCAAAGGAGTCAAGTCTACACCATTTGTAAAGCATCCACATAGCAAGGCCTTTGCCAGGTGCTGGCGAATTCAAAGACCAGCAAGAAAGCACTAAAAGCTTTCTTTCTTGTGCTAAATAGTGAAGATCATTTTAATAGCTATTTACTGCAAACATACTCGTTAAACGTTTCCATTTGCTCAAAATATAGTGCCTCTGTTAGGAGATATTAGACCAATTTTACAGAAGCAGAAGGGTGAGGGTGTCTTAGCTGCCCCCCACACCGGCTGTGTATGGGGCCCCGAGAAACTGTGAACAGTTATGATCCAATCATGTCTTGCCAAAGCGGTGTGTCTATGAGTGCCGTCAAATAGGTCTGTCTGCAATGAGTCTGCTCATCTGTGATCTGAATTCGAGTATGTTCTTGGAAATGACTTCAGATGCAAATACATTTCTCTGAAATCTCTAATTCTTACCGGCAATCCCATTAACGGTGCCTGTCTGCATTTAGACACGATGCAATGGTGGGACCTCTAACTTCTTTCCAAGCTGAACTCATCATCTACTTGCTCAAAGCTTTACTCCTTAGCCTGAGGCATGGCCTTGCTTCCACTCCATTTCCAGGTGCCCAAGGGGAGTCAACCCAGATTGCTCTCTTAACTCCTCATAGAGGCCTAACCATCAAATCCTGTGGACATCTCTTCCCACATCTCATACAAATTCTTCCTTCTTTGTGGCTGTGCCTTCATGCACCTTAAGCCCACGATGCCTTTCAAGGACTGTTGTGACATTCCCCCATTCCCCCCACCTCCTCCATCAAGACTTCTGTCACAGGGCTCATCTCTGGCAAATCCAAACTCCCACCATGCCCTGAAAGAACGGAAGTGCCAGTGTCGTCCTGCCCACAGGCTTAGCGTTACCGTGGCTCCTCTTCACGTGGCATTCCAGATCTACTGCGCTCATGCTTCCTCAAACTGCTGCTCCTCCAACGCGACCTTGCAAGGACAAGTGTGCCCAGCAAACTCTCACTTCTCTCTCAAGCATCCTTCTTCCTGTGAGGACCTTACTAACCCCTCCCTCTACTCCCTCAGTTAGACTTAAATTTTCTTTGAAGGGCCTGGGAGTCAACATTGAACTGACCCATAAATCTGAGTCTACAGAACTTGCTTAAGGACACACACTAGTAACAAGTGACAACAAAACAGAAGTCAAGGGAGGGATTCTTGTTCTTGTCATTCTGTGTTTTATCCCCAGTACCTGGTCCATAAGAGTTCAATCAATATTCGTGAGTTAATAAGTAGACTCACTTAATGAATGAGAAGGTAACTTCAGAGACCTGCCTTTGGCTTCCATTCTCCTGACTCCCAATCTTTGTAGAGTGTATGAATGTGTGTGTAGAGATAGCTTTCGAACAAATAAACTTAAAAATCAAATACTGTGATTTTTTTCTTTACAATAAACCACAATTAAAAAATAATGGTAGCTACTTGCCCACACACACATGCATGTGCACATGCAATTATTAAACACTGAAATATACAGCCTTGGTGATGTGTTTCATTTGCTAAGAGAACATTTGGAAAATAGGTAAATGCCCTGTGTGTAAATCATATAACTTTACATTTAGAATTCGTCTTCAGTTAACTGGTAGAATGAACTTGCCTTGTGAATTGTTTTTCTAAATAGTGTGAACCAGAGGCAGACTGAAGTAAACTGTGGTTGCTCTTGAGGACATTCGGCGCCCTGCCCTCTGCTGCTGGCCAGGGGCAAGAGAGGCGCACGGAGGGTCCTCCCTGCTTCGGAAATTGTGCGAAGCAGGTGTGTGATGTGTGAGCCGTACTTGGGTTTACAGACTTCCACCTACAGTTCTGGGGCCTCTTTTTTGCACACAGAATGACAGCTGATTTTATCTTTATCTGTTACTGACGTGGACCCAGCCATTCGCTGTGAAGCAGAACAAAAGCTAGGAGGGGGATGAGAGAAGCCCAAGATGGATCCTTCCTCAACTTTATCTGTATCCGAGTTATAAACAGTTCAAGGCACGAAGAAAAAGTAGATGGGCAAGCACTGTTGCTCAAGACAGAGCAAAGAACCACTTTCTCTTTTCCCTTCCCCCTCCTCTTTTTTCTTTTCTCATGAAGCTACTCAAAGCAAACACTGCAGGAGGCGGAAGGAGGCCATTTATCCCCAGGCTCGCACGCGCCTGCGCCTGCATAGGGGCTCCCTGCCCATGGCCATTCCCGCCATTGTTACAAAGCACATTTCATAATGTAAATCACCCTCTTCTACATGGCTCATTATTCTTCTCTCTGAATAAAACGGGAACACATCAATTATGTGCCCGTTTATTTCTAAATGCACATGCTTGTAACACTGACCTCTTTCTGCTTTCATATTTTTCGGTACGGTTCTGACATTTGTCAACTGGGTTAGCTCCCAGACACTGCTCACCTGTTCGCTTATTATTTCAGCAATTTTCAAATGGCCTCTTCTACCTAATTACTCTGACCTCAAGGCGCACGGGGAGGGGAGCGTGCACTCACCACTGCTTGTAATCCGCATCGCAGTTACAGTAGTACTTGGGGTCTGTGCAGTTTCGCTCGATGCCGCATGCGCACTTCTGGATCCCGGGCCCGGAGCCCCCCCAGTAGTAGTGCTTCTCATTGGCCTTGCCAACCCACCAGGTGTAAGGACTTCCGTCTACGAGAAAAGGAGAAGGCACAGTCAGGTAGATGAGGCATGACCGTTTTGACCCCACACATACACCCTCACCCCCAGAGGCACCATTGCTAGCCGGTAGACTGACCATCACTTTACCCTCTTAAAAGTAAATGCATTTCAATAAAAGTAATATTTAATTAAAAATTATGACCAGCAATGGTAAGCTCAAATTTTCCCACCAGAATATGCATCTCTTTCCCTGGAAGAAACTTTGACATCCAAACTTTGGTAACTTAGGTGTCTACTTAGTAGCCACTCTAGCCAGGTGAGGACACCCATGATGAAGGTATACAGATGTGCACTGATTCTGTAAATTACAGTGCTGATTCTGTAAAATGACAGTGAAGCTCGTGACCAGCTGTGCTTTTCCATGAAATGAGAATCTGGAGGTTCATAGACTATTAGAGCTAAATGACCTTCATTGCGTCTTAATGTGATCTCCTTATTTTACAGGTAAAGAAACTGAGGTCTAGAGAGGCAAAGTGATTCTTTCAATCACACCACAGATTTGCTCCCAGACCAGAAGTGTGACATTGTATCTCACAAGATACTGTACAATGCTCTTACGCAATACGCTTTCCTTCATTCCAAATAATGGCCTAATATTCACTCTAGTATTCATTTGTTCATCCAATCATCAAACAGTGCTTGAGTTTCCATTGCGTGTCAAACATTCTAAGAAACTTAGCAGAACGATGGAGGAAAAAGACACAGATTGAGTTTAATAAGATTTATGACACATGAGAGCCTGAGTGAAGGAAAAGAGGTCATGAAGAAAAGTTTCCTGGAAGAGGTAAAGTATTTGAGCTATGTGTTGAAGGCTGAATGGTGAATAAGGATGTAAGAGAGGTAAAGACTTGTAAGAAGAAGGAGCAGAATGTAAAACAATAGAGAGGTAAAGTTCCATATGGAAAGAATATATAGGAGTGTATATAGATAGAATAAGGTAGACTAAGCCTGAAGAGGTATGTTTGAAAGGGTAGCAGGGGTAGGTAGTAATAGCAGATGCAGGCATTTCACAAAAAATCTTTGTCCAAGTAAGAAGGTGCTTTGCACTGGCTTATTCTGGCTTTTCAGCGTTTATTTCCTCCCAACTTAAAGAGGTCGAACTTCATCCTGTAAGTAATGCGAACCAATTAAAGGATTTTAAGCAGGGAATTATCATGATCAAATTTGTATTTCAAAGATCAAAGTAAGATGAAAGATTTCCAGGGAATGAAGTCAGGGAGGCTCCTAGGTTAATACAGAAGAGACAATAAAATAATAGTGGAAATGGAGAGGAACTGAAAATAGAAAGAGATTGGCAAAGTATAATTGGTGTAGGATTGTTGGGATTAGGGTGGTGGAGAAGATAGGAAGAAGGTGTCGAATAATCCCAGGCTTCTGGTTTGGGTGACGTGTTTCACCAAGATAATGATAATGGGGGGAGGAAGATGAGACGTTTAGGGAATGTGTTGAAGAAACGGTGAAGGATGTGATACATAAAATAGAAGTCTGGATCTTAGGAGCATTCTTGGACTGCAAATCCCATTTTAGGAAGCATGAGGGTAAATGAGAAAATACCGGTAGCAGGAGAGATGCTGTTGGAATCTGTTAGATTATAAGAGCATTTGGAGAAGAGAAAGAGGCAGATAGCCATGATGGAAGTCAGGAACGGGAGCAGTCAGAGAGGGTGAAGGGAAAAATATCAAAGAACTTCCCAAAGACAGCGCAGCGCGGTCTGAACTGTCAGATTTCAGAGTGAAGTTCATGAAGATGAGAATCTTAACTTTTTCTTTTAATTTGACAGCTAGATGCTCACAGGAGACTTTTCGAGGAGAGTGTCAAGTGAATGACAGCAAGAAGTCAGGCAGCAACAGACAGGGGAGGGGATGAAATGGGAGAACAGCTTCTCTTGCAGGAAGCTGGGAGGGAATGGAACCTAGTGGGGGCGCTGTCGGCCCGAAGCCTAGAAGGCCAGGCAGTTAAAGTCTTCAGGTATATGGCTAGAATTCTATTATAATAACTCATCCACCCATTCAGGACATTGGGTATACACCTGCCCAATACCTGTGTGAGTGCTCAGAAATAAAAATGAGGCAAGAGCCATACTGGAATGGCATAAAAACTGCTTCAGTTCTGTCTTAGGTTTATTTTTAAGGTAGATTATTTATTTTTATTTTATTATTGAAGTATAGTTGGCATATAACATTATATTGGTTTCAGGCATACAACCTAGTGATTCAGTAATTCTATACATTACTCAATGCTCATCATTGTAAGTGCAGTCCTCATCTGTCGCCCGACATGCTATTAGAGACTTATTAACTAGCTTCCCCATTATCAACTAGCTTCCCCAAAAGCTGCACTTTTCATCCCCATGACTTATTTATTTTATGACTGGAGGTCTGTACCTCTTAATCTCCTTCACCCATTTCACCCATCTTTCACCCCCTTTCCTTCTTACAACCATCAGTTTGCTCCTTGTATTTATGAGTCTGGCCTTTTGTTGGTTCATTTGTTTTTTTTTAAGAATCCACACGTAAGTGAAATCACATGGTATTTGTCTTTCTCTGACTTATTTCATGTAGCATAATACCCTTTAGGTCTGTCTATGTTGATGTAAATGGCAAGATCTCACTCCTTTTATGGCTGAGCAATAGTCCATCACACACACACACACACACCATCTTCTTTAGCCATTCATCTATAAATGGACCCTTGGGCTGCTTCCATATTGTGGCTATTGTAAATAATGCTGCAATAAACAGAGGGCTGCATGTATCTTTTCAAGTTAGTGTTTTTGTATTCTTTGCATAAATACGCAGTAGTAGAATTACTGGATCATGTGGTATTCCTATTTTTAATTTTTAAAGGAATTTCCATACTGTTTTCCACAGTGGTCACACTAATTTACATCCACACCGGGAGCTTATTAGGGTTTCCTTTTCTCCACATCCTGCCAACACCAGTTATATCCTGTCATTTTGATAACAGCTATTTGACTGGCATGAGGTGATACCTCCTTGTGGTTTCCATTTGCATTTCCCTGGTGATGAGCGATGTTGAGCTTCTTTTCATGTTTGTTGGCTGTCTGGATGTCTTCTTCCAAAAAATATCTTATTCACATCCTCTGCCCATTTTTATCAGATTATTATTATTACTTTTTTGGTGTTCAGTTGTTTAATTTCTTTCTAATTTTTGGATATTAACCTTTTGTTGGCTATATCATCTGTAAATATCTTCTCCCAGTCAGTAGGTTGGTTTTTCATTTTGTTGATGGTTTCCTATCCTTTGCAAAAGTTTTTTATTTTGGTGTAGTCCCAATAGTTTATTTTTACTTTTATTTCTCTTTCCTGAAGAGACCTGTTCACAAATACGTTGCTAAAGCTGATGCTGAGAGATTAGTGGCTATGTCTTCTTTTACTAGTTTTATGGTTTCAGGTCTCAGGTCTCACATTTAGGTCTTTAATTCATTTTGAGTTTATTTTGTTTGGTGTTAGAAAGTCATCCAGCTTCATTCTTTTGCATATAGCTGTGCAATTTCCCCAAAACCTTTTATTAAAGAGGCCGTCTTCTCCCCATTGTATATTCTTGCCTTCTTTGTGGTAAATTAATTAACCATGTAAGCGTGGGTTTATTTCTGGGTTCTCCATCCTTCTCCATTGATCGATGTGTCTTTTTTTGGCCAGTACCACACTGTCTTGATTACTATACCTTTATAAGGTATCTTAAAACTTGGGATTGTGACACCTCCAGTTTTGTTCTTTCTCAAGATTGCTTTCACTATCTGGGTCTTTGGTGGTTCCACACAAACTCTAAGATTATTTGTTCCAGTCTGGAGAAAAATGCTACTGGTTTTTTGATAGGTGATGGCACTGAATCTGGAGATTGTTTTGGGTAGTTGGAACATTAGTTCTTCCAATCCATGATCATGGGATGTCTTTCCCTTTGTCTGAGTTATCTTCAATGACTCATTTATTAATGTCTTACAGTTTTAGAGTATAAGTCTTTCAACTCCTTGGTTAGATTTGTTGCTAGGTATATTGATCTTTTTGGTGCAATTGTAAATGGGATTTTGGATGGTGGGCAATTTAAAGTAATGAAGCTCTGCTGGGAGCTTCAGGCTTGATGTAATAAATAAGCAAATGCTCTGAACTGGGAAGAGAGTTAGACAAATATTCTAATTCATGCAAATTTCTAGATTTTTCAGCTGTGTTGACTTAATTTGGAAAAGTTATTATTTTTCCCTTTGCAAGATCATTTATGGCACCTGAATTTAAAAAAAATGTATTTGACTTCATTTGGTAGAGTAAAGAGAGAGATTCCAGTATCCCGTTCTGAAGGGAGAAAGAGGCCAGGTCTCCGAGACAAGGGTTCACTCTGAAACCCTATCATTTGCCCATCTGAGTCATGTCCCAGCATACAGGGAGCCATGTTTTCTTTCCACATTCAAGGCGGCTTTGTTTGTTTTTGTCTTGCTTCTCCCTTCTCTTTCCATCAGAGTGAAGAGTAAAGCATCGACATTCAGATGCTTCCCTATGTTGGAACCATGACCAATAATAAACTCAGATTGTGATCCAGTCAAGAGTTTCAAAAACCAAGGCTGGAAAATTCCATTTATGGAAATTATAAAACCTGAGCCAGACCATCTGACCAGTAAGCCGAACAAGGGCTCTGTTGATTCCATCTCAAGGCCACACCACAGGAAGGGGGCAAAGGTGGACAGTACCATGCTGACCTTGCAAATGCCCCTGGAGCCTTCCAGGTCACAACTTGATCCCCAAAGTGTAGACACATGACCTAGACTGGTTATCACATTTATTTACCACACTGCATCTCTTCAAGGTGACCTAATGCTAAATTCTTTCCATCAAATGAATTTTTGGTTATTATCATTGTTTTGGGGACAAGGAGGTGCCCACACACGTGACAGAGGAGAGGAAACAAACCCGATACCTATAGAACTGGGGTTAATGGGCTGTCTGGCAGGAAACTCCTTTGCCCTCCCTGTCATTCAATTCAAATAGCCCCTGGAAAAGTATATATCTAAAACCTCAGCTCAATTTCAAATAATTGCTTCCAGTAACCAGTAGAACAACCTAATGCTGTTATATTTTCATTATAGACAGTGATGATAAAATGCACGAACGAGAGAAGTCGAATGTGGCTCAGTATTCTTCATAAAAATCAGAACACTGTCAGTAAAAGGAGCAAGATAATTATCAGTCTCTCCTTGAGCAGGAGAGTCTGAGAAATGTGTGGTAGGGGAGATAGAAAAGAGAGCCTACTGATTTCTGAAGGCAGGGAGTGGGGAGAAGCCCCGGGAGAGGAAGCGTCAGCGGCAAGTTGTTTGGGAAGTGGGCATTCCAGTCGGAGGCTAAGGTCTGTGTGGAATCCAGGCTCTGAACGAATCTCACAGGGCTGACCCTCCGTTCCTGGATGGAAGGACTCTTAGTAGAAACCAGGGTGGGATCCACGGGAATGATCTGCAGTGACCCTTCCTCTAGTCAGGGACAAGTGACACACTAGTGACCAGGTAAGAGTAGATGGCTACTGTTTCCCAGTTAAGGTGGAGCAAAATTGATGTTATTTCGTTGTCCTTCCGAGGAAAATAAATTAAGCACAGTACAAAAGGCTTTAAACTTAGCTGTTTCCACGTGTGCCATGGGCAGCAGAATGCCAGTAAGAACCACACATTCCAGGGAAAAAGCAAATTGTACCCTTTGTTATTGGCATTGGCACATTTGGTTCAGTCAAATCACTGTAAGTATAATAAATTATTAGTTTGGCATCTATTTTATATTCAACAAGAAAATGGTTCAATTTTCATTGAACAAAGAATTGCCTTATTCTAGTGTTATGCTAACAAGGTCCTCCTTTTTGCTTTGTCAGTAATTATTTACCTGTTAATTGGCTCTGGGGGAAAAGCAGTTAAAGATGATGCAAATGGAAAGACTTTAAAAAGACAAGAATAAAAAGTGGTTAGAAGAGAAATAATTTAATTATCCAGCGCCAAGATTTCAAGATCACCTCTAATCTCGAAATAGAAAAGATTTTTGTTAACTGTATTCAGTAGGTAACTACTGGAACAGGATTACTAATGATGAACCCATATTCAAAGTTAACTAGAAGCTAAATCATCAAAGTAAGGGACATCGTATTAGAACAACTGGATACAGAATGAATTAAATAGAATCACTACACTATACTCGAGATCGTTTTGTTATGCGGAAGGGTTTGTTTTTGTTTGCATGACTAACTGGGGAAAGAAGAAGCGAAAGAGGCCCTGAAGAAACCAAGAGATCTCTCTAATTTTCTTACTAGCAACTTGTTTCAGAAACCCAAGGGCCAGTGCATGGGGACCTCTTGATGAAAATGTGATACATCCGTGAGATTTTCGAAATGTGTTCTTTGAAACGTCTGGGCTCCACAAAGTACCTTGACGGTCGGCTTAAATAAATATTATCCTGGCACACTCTTAAGGTAAGACCCACCAGGGTCACTGGGACATTTAATTAGTTCCATTTCGTCCACTTCTAGAGGATATTAAAAACAATACCGCGAGGCTTCATTGTCTCTAAAATGAAAACTTCAAAAGCGTATTTTTAGCCTGGCGAAAGCGTTTTATTTTACCTACTGCGATCTATTTATCTGCAAATTCTGTTAGAGAATCACAGGGAGCTTTCCAGCAAGGAACTAGAGCACGTACGACCGCGCAGACGCCCGCCCGCGGTTCTCCGCTCCACGCCCCCTGCTGGCCGCCCCCTGCCTCCTCTGGCAGCATCCTGGCTGTTTGAAGTCCCCTACAATGCGGGATCCAATTTCTAAAGAAGTGACTCTCGCTCTGAAAAGTCTCCCATTTTCTCCTCCCTGCTGTCTTTACCAAACCCCGCCGACTCTTTTTCCGTCCACCTCACTGGTCAGTTTGAGCTGACCACTCTGATCTGGTTACGGCGCTCCACACGATGGTGCAAAGAGCAAGAATATGCCTACTAAATAAAGATATCTTTAATTGGTGCAATTCTAGACTGTGTGCACAGAGCAGCTGGTGCCTGCAAGAATCCTCCCTGCAATGCAAATGACCTAGAGAAGAAGGAAGGTAAAACCTTACAGTGAGCTGTGGTCTGGGCTGGAGCAAAGAGGAAATTCGGAGGTGCTGTGGCCACTACAGAGCCCTCTAGGTAACTTGACGGCGGTAATTTGGAAGATCGAGCAGGCCAGATCCCCCTTTTCCTTCAGTATGAGATGTTCACAACCCAAGGGTTGCAAAGCCACAAAGCTAGTGCTGACTGCCCTTGCCCCCTGGAACTGGAAGAGGGCACAGGCCTCCCGTCCTAGAGTTCTCTGGCCTAAACAGAACCAGCCTCTCTTCTTCAACATGTAGAGTCTGTCCCCGTGCAGTGGCTTCTAAGAGCTAGACCCTGGCAGCCCACGTCTCAGCATCCTCATGGAAAGAGGAGGGCTGGGAGGCCAAGTCATGGAGTGACTGCTTCCGTGTTTTTTCCCTCTGGCAGGACATTAGTACAGAGAAGGATTTCCAATTTACCTAAGAGAAGATCCACCTGGGGCTCTTGTTGACCCTCTAGGTTCCCCAGTCCACAAAATAAGATCTATACAATAAGACTCCCGGAGGAAGATCTCAGGACTCGGTCCCTAGAGTCCCGATGATCCTTATCATCACATGCGTCTCCCATACCCCGACCTGAGACAATGACCGTGTGCGTTAGTTCAAAGAATCCTGAGAGGCTCCGTGCCCAGCTGTCGTTGGAACACCAGTCTAGGACTTCATTTTCCAGGGAAGGTATGGAAAGTGTTTCCTGCAGCAATATCTCCACTTAAAATTCCTAGTAATTTTTTTTTTCAGAATAATGTAGTCCTTGTAACCTCTCTTTTTCACTCTGTTCTTATTCGCTATTTGTCACCCCTCTAAGCGACAACATTCGGTACATAGAGTATTATTTGATAGGAAGGACTCTCCCTTCCACAGTGGCTACCACCTCCTCAAGCTGATTCTGGATGTAAAGCTTACTTCACAGCAGTCCAGAGCTTTTTCAGTTTCACAACTGTGATCCATCCTGAGTCCTAAGGACTGTCTTTTACTCTTCAGAGTCAGAACCTTAAAAATGAAGCTGAGCATCAGACATCTTGGCATTCCCATAGACACAAAGGCCTATCATCCAGGCTGCCTATAGGTTTTGTAAAAGCCAGCTTATTAACTGGATAATAATATTCCCTTTTGTTTCCCGGCCCTCTGATTCCTCTGATTCCATGTTATTCTATGTTAATATAAAGATCAAACAAAGAACGAATCCACAAAAGTCCCATGGAGTTCGCATTGCACACAGTGTTGTGAAGTTGGGAAAACTCATAATTTTGAAGTTTTAATAAAAACATTCAATATGCTAGATAAAGGTGAGCATTTATCTCTCTGTGATTGAATGTCACTAAACTCATTTGATTAGGGATGAATAGAAATGAATGTAGTTGATTAGCCTCATGGTGCATCTTTCAGGATTACGTTGGATTCTTCTATATGTTATTAACTTGAATGGGGACCAAATATAGAAATGGAGAACTGAAGTTCAGATCAAAATGGACCTGAACTGAAATGTTAGTTAATTAAAAATTGATTTCACTGAATAATATTTAAATTTATTTTATTGAACTGAACTTAACAGATTTCAATCAAAAACTGATTCCACTGAGCAGAATTTGATTGAACTGAATCAAATCACTTTGAATCCCATTCAAATGAATTAGGTTTTATTAATTTGAATGGAAGGGAAGTGACAGATCAGACGGGCGTTCATTATTCTGAGCAGTATTAAAGAGAACAGACTAGGCCAACTCCTCTTTGTGAACTTGGCCTCAGTTTTCACAGAGGTCATGGCGTTTGTGGCCCCTCAATCACTCTGGCTAATTCCTTTGGACCACGGCCCCAGGAACAAATGTGATTAGTAGCACCAAGTGATCAGATGCAACCACATGCTATTTGCAGGATTTAATAATACACTTTTCTAGTCTTTTTTTACTAGAAAAGCCCTGACCAATTATTTAAAATATTTTTTCCTCTTTATAGAACGCATAAAGAAGGAATTAAATTGGATGTCAAGGATAATAATTTGTTTGAGTACTGGCTGCACCTTTTATTTTTATTTTCCATTTTAAACTGTATTTACTTGTTAAAACATGTCTTACCCCAGCCCATCATTTATACGGGAGTAGCTGATATCTTGTGCCTTGACTTTCATTGACAGATAGATAATGGATGCACCTCGGCTTGTTTTATATTTACAAGAGAAAGGTAACTTTTAAAATTAGTAGCAAAGTATTGTTTTGCAACTGAAATGGCGTGGTACCTATTCAATAAGCACCTTTTTAGTGCCAGAGAGAAAATTTAGGGAATAGGAGTGACAACCTTATTCCCAGTCTAAGTTTCTGAGTTAGTGGGAAAATGTTTATGTCCCATAATTTACAATCATAAGTTGTATGCCCTGATATCTATTAGGGGACACATAATAAAAAGGAAAAAAATACACATTGGATGTCATAGGAGGGGTTCAGGCAATGGGTCCTGCAGGATTCTGGAGCAGGAAACAATTCCCAAGGATCAAGGTGGACTGGAGGGTCTCCCTGGGGAGGTCTGACTGCAGCTCTGATGGATGCGTAGGTAGGATCCAGAAAACCCAGATGAGGACAGGAGCATTTCAGCATCTCCTGAATGGCTGGGCCAATGCATGAAGCCAGAAAACACCTGCCTTTTTCCTGCAACTACGGGGTTATTGGTGAGGCTGGTGGGGGCAGTGGAGAGAAGCAGATTGTACGGTTGGAGAAATGGTTTTGGGTGCTTTCATGGTGTTTGTACTTTAGTTTTGAAGTAATGGGGGGGTCCAATTTAAAAAATTTTTAAGGTTAAAATATTTTACACAAATATAAGTTGACATAAGTATAAGGAATAGGAATACAATAAGGAGACTTGTGTCTAGTTTATCTTTTATCGTTGTTAGTATGGTACATTGCCCTTTGAGTATTCACAGTTCATTAATTCTAATATTAACGAACATTGGGCTGTGTCTAGCTTTTTGCTGTTTCACATGCTGTGTGAAAATGCCTAAGGGTTTCGAGCATGGTCCTGGAGAGAAGTTGTTGGGCCATCTGGTTTGTGCATTTCACAATGGTTTTATATTCCCAAGCACTTGTAAGAATGCAGAATCCTACCAGCAGGATGCAAAACTTCAAAGTCCTTGATAACCTTTGATATTATTGTTACCTTGTGCCCACTGGTGAGTGACAAATAGGACTTCTTTGTGGTTTTGGTCATGCTTCGTGGATGACTTACAAGATTGTTTGCCATTCCATGTTTCTCCATTGATCTTTCCTTATTTAAAAAAAAAATCTGTTCGGGGCGCCTGGGCGGCTCAGTTGGTTGAGTGTATGACTCTTGATTTTGGCTCAGGCCATGATCTCAGGGCTGTGGGATCGAGTCCTGTATTGGGCTCTGCAATGAGCATGGAGTTTGCTTAAGACTCCCTCTCTTTCTCTCCCTCTCTCTCTCTCTCTCTCTCTCTCTCTCTCTACCCTCTCCCCTGCTAATGCCCTCTCTCTCTTAAAAAAATAACTGTTTATATTTTTTGCCCATTTTCTTATTGGATTTTTTTTTTGTGTGTTTTACTAACTGGTAGAAAATGCTTAGGAAAATGATCTTTTAACAATTGTAATAACGCAAATTCTACTTTTAGTGGCAGTTTTAATAAAGAGACATTCTTAACTTTATTTTTTTAGGTGAATTTAACATTTCCTTCATGGTTTATCAGCCTGAAATGATAAAAATATTTTCTTCTACTTTCTAAGAAAAGACTTTAAATCTTTACTATTGCAATTTATTCACTTACTTTTTAATTTTTATATTTTAAGTAAGCTCCACACCCGCTGTGGGGCTTGAATCCATAACCCTGAGACCTAGAGTCCCACACTCTACTGACTTAGCCAACCGGTCAGTACAGTTTAAGGAATGGTTCAAGGAACTATTCCATTTAGTTCTTAGATGACCTGGAATTAATTTTTGTTAATGATATAATGTAGGAATCCAATTTGATTTTTTTTCCCCTCTTAACTTCGTTTTTAGAAAAGGCAAGTCCACAGGGACGGAACACAAGCTGGTGGTTCCCACAGAACCCAGGGGCCGTGGGAGACAGGACAGGACGGTGGCTGCTTGCTGGGCTTCCTTTGGGGATGACGGCCATGCTCTGCAACCAGACAGATGGAGGGTCCTACAACACTGTGAATGCACCGAGCACCGTGGACACTCCCCCTTCATGTGATGCTAGTGAATTTCACCTTGGTTAAAAAGAAAAAGAAGAAAACCCAGCTAGGACTTTAACCTGAATTACTTTGAATCAAGAGATAAATGGGCAGAAAATTCACAGACTTATAATATGCACATATCTTATTTACCGTCATGACAAATCTGTCCATTTAGATGTTTTAAAATATTTTTCAAGAAACTTTATAATTTTCTTGGTAAAGATTTTTCACATATTTGTTAGAGTTATTCATAAACAGCTTGCTTTTAAACATAACATATTCTAACACCCTGGGCTGGTTTGTACAGAGATACAAGTGACTTTTTTTATGCTGATATTATATCCAGAACCTTGTTAAACTCTCTTATTGGCAACAAATGAATCCATTGATACTTTTAGTTTTCCCAAGCCTACATTTTTATTTATGAATAATGTTAGTTTGTTTCTTCCTTTCTAGTTTGTACCTCTTTATACCTTCTTTATTGTCTTAATGCAGTTGATCTGACCTGCTGCTCAATGTTAAACTAAATTGTTGATCAGGGTCTCCTCTGTGTCTACTGATTTTATGGAAAATGCTTAAAAATTATTTTTTTTACATTTATTTATTTTTGAGAGATAGAGAGAGACAGAGCATGAACAGAGGAAGGGCAGAGAGAGAAAGAGACACAGAATCTGAAGCAGGTTCCAGGCTCTGAGCTAGTGGTCAACACAGAGCCCAACACGGGGCTCGAACCCACAAACTGTGAGATCATGACCTGAGCTGAAGTGGGATGCTCAACCGATTAAGCCACCCAGGTGCCCCTGGAAAATGCTTCTAATGTTTAACCATTAAGTGTGATGCACTGTCACTTAAAAAAATTCATCTTTTTAAGGGAGTTTTCTTTCCATTTACCATCTGCTAATATTTTTTATCATGATCTTTAATCCTATTCAATGTTTTGTCTACATTTAATGAAATTATGTTTTCCCCCTTTTAGCTGTTTAATGTGATAAACTGCATGTACAGGTTTTTAAAAATGATAGCTCTTGTAAAATAATCAACATTGTTGTGATAAATAACTACATATGTTAACAAGTTGTTGGCTAATTAGTAATTCTTTTGGATTTTTTGCTACTGTGTTCATTAATGACATCGGCCTGACATTTCTCCATATCATTGTGTTTTAGTCAAGTTAATATCGGCTTCAAAGAATGGTTTGAGCCCTGTGTAAAATCGGAATCCTTCCTAAACTGTCTGAGGCTGATAATGAACTTTAACGTCTTTGTTATAAGATCACATCCATTATGTTCCTATTCTTGCATATCTGTGGTACTTATTTCTGTTATATTTTCTATGAATGTGTTAATTACATCTAAACATTTGAACATATTGGTAAAACACTGTATTTCTATTCCCGCTATCATTTCTCTTAGTGCTCCATTTTCTGAACAGTCTACCTAGATGTTTATCAATTTTACTAGTCTTTTCAAAGAATCAACTTTGCTGATCTTTTTTGTATGTTTGACTTATAGTTCATTAATTCCTACTTTTACATGTATTTTTATCTGTTCTACTTTCTTTAGATATATTTTCATTTGTCTAATTTTCAAGGTAGATGCTTAGCTCAATAGTTTTTAGTCTTTCTAATGTTTTAATAAATGCATTTAGGGCTATAAATTCTATCAAGACACCACTCTAGGAATATTTTTTATGTTTTGAATGGTATTATCACTCACTTTCATTTAGTAACATGTATTATTTAATTTTGATTATTAATTCTTCTGTGACTCAGAGTATTTACAAGTGTCTTTTAAACTTTCTAACTGTATGTTTTGCTTTAAGCTGTCATTTAAAATTTTTTTTATATGATCATGATCAGGGAACAGAAGCTACATGATACCGATAATCTAAAAATTGCTGAGACTTGTTTTATTTTTTTATTATTATTTTTTATAGTTTATTTTCAAATTGGTTTCCATATAACACCCAGTGCTTCTCCCCACAAGTGCCCCCCACCATGACCATCACCCCCTTCCCTCCCTCCCCCTCCCCTTTCGGTCCATGGTTCGTTTTCAGTATTCAATAGTCTTTCATGATTTGTGTCCTTCACTCTCCCCAGTTCTCTTTTCTTCTTCCTCTCCCTATGGTTCTCTGTTAGGTTTCTCTTGTTAGACCTATGAGTGCAAACATATGGTATCTATCCTTCTCTGCCTGACTTATTTCACTTAGCATGACACCCTCAAGGTCCATCCACTTTGCTACAAATGGCCATATTTCATTCTTTCTCATTGCCATGTAGTACTCCATTGTGTATATATATATACCACATCTTCTGAAAACTATAGAAGGCTTATGAAGGAAATTGAAGAAGACACAAAGAAATGGAAAAACATTCCATGCTCATGGATCGGAAGAATAAACATTGTTAAAATGTCATTATTACCCAAAGCAATTTACATATTCAATGCAATCCCCACCAAAGTTGCACCAGCATTCTTCTCAAAGTTAGAACAAACTCTCAAAAAATTCATATGGAACCACAAAAAACCCCAAATAGCCAAAGTAATATTGAAGAAGAAAACCAAAACGGGGAAGCATCACAATCCCAGACTTTTGCCTCTACTACAAAGCTGTCATCATCAAGACAGTATGGTATTGGCACAAAAACAGACACATGGACCAATGGAATAGACCCACAAGTATATGGCCAATTAATCTTTGACAAAGCAGGAAAGAGTATCCAATGGAAAAAAGACAGCCTCTTCAAAAGGTGGTGTTGGAAGAGCTGGACAGCAACATGTAGAAGAATGAAACTAGACCACTTTCTTACACCACACACAAAAATAAACTCAAAATGAATAAAGGATCTGAATGTGAGACAGGAAACCATCAAAATCCTAGAGGAGAAAGCAGGAAAAAGCCTCCTTGACCTCAACCGCTGCAATTTCTTCCTTGACACATCCCCAGAGGCAAGGGAATCAAGAACAAAAATGAACTACTGGGACCTCATCAAGATAAAAAGCTTCTGCACTGCAAAGGAAACAATCAAAAAAACTAACGGGCAACCGACAGAATGGGAAAAGATAGTGGCAAATGGCATATCAGATAAAGGGCTAGTATCCAAAATATACAAGGAGCTCACTAAACTCCATACATGAAAAATGAGTAATCCAGTGAAGATATGGGCAGAAGACCTGAATAGACACTTCTCCAAAGAGGACATCCAGATGGCCAACAGGCATATGAAATGATGCTTAGCGTCACTCATCATCAGGGAAATACAAATCAAAATCACACTGAGATACCATCTCAGTGGCTAAATGAACAAATCAAGAGACTATAGGTGCTGGTGAGGATGTGGAGAAATGGGCACCCTCCTACACTGTTGGTGAGAATGTAAACTGGTGGAGCCACTCTGGAAAACAGTGAGGAGGCTTCTCAAAAAACTATCGATAGAACTCCCCTATGACCCAGCAATAGCACTGCTAGGGATTTACCCAAAGGATACAGAAGTGCTGATGCATAGGAGCACATGTACCGCAATGTTCACAGCGGCACTTTCTACAATAGCGAAATCATGGAAAGAGCCTAAATGTCCATCGCCTGATGAATGAGACTTGTTTTAAAGAGTCTAGTATGTGGTCAATATTAAAAAATCCTTTACATATACTTGAAAAAAAAATCTTTATTCTCTAATTGTTCTTTAAGTGTTCATGAACTCACACTTGTCAATAATGCTAACTTACCCTGTGTAGATAGCCAGTAGCTGCATGCAGTTATTCAAATTAAAATTCATTACAATTATATAAAATCAAAATCTGCTTCCTTAGGCCCCTAGCCACCATGGACTGGTGGCTACCATACTGGACAGCAAACATTTTCATCATCTCAGAAGGTTTTTAAATAGTGATGCTCTATAAACGTAATCATTTAAAAATTTTCCTGATCTACAATTACTGTTGTTTGTCTAAAGATGTCTTTATTTATACTCTATTCACGATAGACAGTTTTTTTTGTCGGTATATTCTAGGTTGATGGTTACTTTCTCAACATTGTTTTGAACCTACTATTATACGGTCTGTAGGTTTCCATTGTCAAGAAGTCATCCGTCAGTTTCATATCCGTCCTTTCCATTGGAGATCTGTATTTTCCTTCTGTGACAGCTGGGCCTTTTCCTCTCTCCTCACAGTGGACCCACTGTGACTCCTTAATCCGAATCTGAATCTGCATATTTTGTCTGATTGGGTGAATTGTTAGCATTAATATGCTCTAAAATAGGGCTTGTGGTTCCTTTTACTTTTCTATCCTTCCAGACCTCCAATGGATATGCATTAGATGTTAATGATCTAATTTTCTTGCTTTTAACATTTTTTTTCACATTTAATAATTCTTTGTCTCCCTGGGTAGATTTTTGGGAAATTCTTTCAGTATCTGTGTTTCATTTCACTATTCAGAAATCTGAAAACTGCTACGTAACTCCACTGTTTAGCTTTTAATTTTGATTCCAGTTACATTTTGATTTCTTAACTTTTATTTGGTTCTTTTTCAAATGACACTTATTATTTTTGCTAGTGTCTCCCTCAATCACATTCTCAATTTTCCCCTAAAAAGATCAATCTCTTCCAGTGATTTCAGTATCTTAAGTTTTTGCAGGACTCATGGTATTAGTTATTTCTACTGTTTCACAATGATGGTATCTTGTTCCCCCACACACTTCATGGTTATTGTTTTCCTTTGGGGTCAAGTTCCTTGGAAACGTATCTGAGGTCCCACTGAAGCTGTGTTCCTTTCACGTTATTTGCATTTGCTTTTATCAGATACCTGGGGATATTAACAAATGGGGACCTCTTTAGGATGTATTTCCAACTTGGGCACCTGGGTGGCTCAGTAGGGTAAGCATCTGATGTCAGCTGAGTCATGAGCTCACAGTTCGTGGGTTCAAGGCCCGCATCGGGCTCTGTGCTGACAGCTGGGAGATTTGAGCCTGCTTCGGATTCTGTGTCTCTCTCCTCTCTGTCCCTCCCCCACTTATGCTCTGTCTCTCTCTTTCTCCAAAAATAAACATTAAAAAAAATTTAAAGAATATATTTCCATCTTGAATTTCTTGCGACCATACAAATAGTGTGACATTGACCTTGTAAACCTGCATCAGAACTGACTTCTTGCCATACAACTTTGAGGGAAAATTTCTCTTTCTCTTTACCCCAAGCCAAGGTCCAGATGGTCTTCTTTTGCAGGCTGGGTTTTTAGCTTTAGTTTTTAGGGTTTTTTTTCCCCTACTGAGTCTTGGCCTTTGCACTTCGTTTCCCAACAAGGGATGTTTGATATGATGCATCGCTTGGCCTGGCCCCTCCGTCCTCCACAGTCATGAAAACGGAAGCTGTGGGTCACAGTGAGCTAGCAGAAGCCCTTGGGCCAGCGTCTGGCTTCTCAGCATCATTGATGCTGTTGGTCCACGGTTTTGCTTCATTTTAGGCCTCTAAGGATCTTCCTTACTTTCACGCAAGCTCAATTATACATTTCAAAGGATTTTTCAAAATATTTTTCATGCATGTAAAAATGTCTATGGGGGAGGGTTTTTATGATACCTATGCAGCTCTAATCCTATAGTAGAAGAAATCTGTTACTGTGGGTTTTATTTATTAAAAAAATTTTTAATGTTTACTTACTTTTGAGAGAGAGAGACAGGGTGTAAGCAGGGGAGGGGCAGAAAGAGGGGGAGACACAGAATTGGACGCAGGCTCCAAGCTGTCAGCACAGAGCCCGATGCAGGGCTCGAACCCATGAACTGTGAGATCATGACCTGAGCTGAAGTCAGAATCTCACAAACACTCCACCGACTGAGCCCCCCAGGGGCCCCTGTTGCTGTGGAGAGAAGCACGGCAATGTGATGTTCTGATATGTGCCGCCAAGCAGAGGAGGCTGGAAATCCCAGGAATGGAGTGGTCAAGACTCACAGTATCATGAACACGGCATGTCACATAACAGGGGTGCAGCTAAATGCCCTGCAAAAGGAAGTCGATGAGGTTTGGGGACCAGATGGAAGAGCTGGTGGTGACTCCTTGGGTTCTCAGATTAAGCAAATATGGGGAACCTCTTTGAACCACCATGTGCAGTGGTAAGGGAGCTCGAGAGCAGGGATCAGTATGGAGAACGGGGTGAGGGGCTAGCTAAGTCCTCGCCTCATGTGGTATGCCCACAGCAGGAGACGAGGAAGGACTTAGCAGGCAGCCATGGCAAGGAAAGAGAATCAAGGCAATGCGGTTTAAAGAAAGACGGCTCCTCTGGAATCTGCTCTATTCTCATTCCGCAAGGTAACGAGTGTTACTCCGTGCTCCGTGTTAAGCCACAGGTAACGCAGACTTAGTCATGGCATCCGGCATATTGCACTGCAGCTGTTTATGTGCTCATCCCCCTACGGACAGGAAGCTCCATTTGGATGTTGATTCTGTAACTCCAGCTTGTAGCACAGTCCCAGGCCCACAGCAGACAAGACATCTACGGAACATTCGAGAAAGGGGAAGGCTAAGGCTTTACCACCATCACCGGATTTGAGGACTAGGAGGTCACACTAATGAACGGGAAGGGCAGTCAAGGTGATGAAGACACAAGAAAGCAAATGTGACTGATCAAAATTCGGAAAGCCACGTGGGTGTGATCAGAGAGAGAGAGAACAGCCAGAGTTGTGACCAAGGAGAAAGTGGATTCCACAGGACAAGTGGGGTCTTGAACACACGCTGTGGTCAAACGTGCATTAACGGAGGGGAGAAGATGGAGGCTGTGACGGCTGGAGCAGGGAGGCCCGAAGACTGCAGTCACTGTTAGGACTCTCCTGCCCCTTCCCAGCGTGCTGGAGCCCATCAGCCCACCTAGACACTGCCTCGGAGAAGCGCTCCGGCTGAGTGTGTGATCACCAGCATGCTCTGACGAAGGCATTACCAGGGGAGGCTTGGAAAAAATAAAAATGAAAACAGAGGAAAGAATAAGTCCTAATGCCAAGGTGTCTTGAATGAATCCCTTCTTCTCCTCTACTATTTAACAAGTTAAAAAAAAAAACCCGATGGCATGAAAACAATTACCCTTGATCTTTAGCCCTGTCATATGTACGACTCTCCAGACAGGCACGTGTGACTATCTACAGACATCCTTTAACAGATCGAGACGCTGCTTATGCACAACCCGTGGTCACATGCCATGCCTGCAGTCCCCTCTCATTCACGGGACTCCAGGCCGGCAGAGTCACGCAGTATCCATCCATTACCTGGCCCTCCTCCCGGGGAACTCAGATGTGAAAGCCTTTCTCAATGGCACATCAGTTAATAAAAGTGGCACAAATTCAAAGTCCTCCAATCTCACAGAAGAGCCCGAGATGACAAAAAATTCAATAACAGTAAGTGTCAGAGTTTTCGAGTGGGCAAAAGGGATACTTACTTAAACAGTGAAACCTCTAAAATTTGCCCTCATTTTTTTTGCCCCTGACAACAAGAGAACTGAACGCAGAAGCACAGAATATATTTTTCCTTCTAAGTATTTAACTAAAACTTGGTT
Organism: Mungos mungo; assembly: GCA_004023785.1. NCBI lineage: Eukaryota > Metazoa > Chordata > Mammalia > Carnivora > Herpestidae > Mungos > Mungos mungo. The sequence continues at coordinate 22,034 of PISW01009270.1, read as the reverse complement.
TATTAGCCTACTGATTAACCTGCCGATACTAAATGAGAGTCTTCAAAGACCTTCGCATTATGCCAATTAGTCACTTTTTTTTTTTTCTGGCAAGGCAACTGATTTCAGTTTGATTGTAATGAGTGTAACAGATTATGCCACATTCGGATACTCCTAGCTACTGTTGCCTTGTAGTTCTAGATGAGTAATTTTATTAAGACGTCTATTAGGAAGTAAACTCAGAAGGAGCAAAAGTGACCTACCTGTCCCTCCCATTTTAATTGTTAATTTCCTTTATGACATTGTCCCACTTTTTATTAAACTTAAACTCCTTCCCTGTTACAGGGCTTTTGTTCTTGCTGGAACCTGTCACTCTTCCCTGCTCATGCTTAGTCTTCTTCAGGCTTTGACTTAAAAGCGTCACCTCCTTAGAGATGACATCCTGGACAACCATATCAAAAGTGGGTGTTTCCTGCAATTTCCTGTCCAAGCATCTGGTGTTATTTAATTATGCCGTTTATCACTATGTGTCGTTGTGTCACTTCCTCGCTGCTTACTGACTGTCTCCTCTAGCTGATCTTCCAGAAGCCCCACAAGAGCAGTGACCATGCCACCATGCCATTCTCTGACTCCTACGCCCCCCGCTCTTGGCTTGAGGCACTATATGCTCGCTGAACTCACGCACGGTAATTATTTCTCCTGTGGATATTGCACAGATCCCCAAAGTAGTTTTGAGACTATCGCTGAACCTTTAATGCAAGGCAGACCCAGATGTCCACACAGAAGGCACCGGGTCCCTGTGCCGCATCTCAGTAGAAGGCAGAGAACGGCCTCTCTCTTATGGTGGAAACCAGAGCAACTGCAGTCTTCTTCTTTTTTTTTTTTTTTTAATTTTTTATGTCTTTAGTTGATTTTGAGAGAGAGAGAGAGAGAGGCAGAGAGAGAGGGAGACAGAATCCAAAGCAGGCGTCAGGCTCTGAGCTGTCAGCACAGAGTCCGATGTAGTGGGGCTCAAACCCACAGACTGGGAGATCATGACCTGAGCCGAGGTCGGACGCTAAAGGGACTGAGCCACCCAGGCGCCCATCCACCACATCTTCTTATCGGCCACCTACTCCGTCACTCTTCGTTGGCAGCATCCTTCAAGCCCCGCCCACTTCTCCAGTTCCGCCCATCCTCCCCACACCAACACATCACAGGGCCTCCCTCTTTCCTACTGCAACTTCTTCAGTAGCTCTCTGCTGCCTCAATGCCAAAGCTCATCCCCAAACCCTTATAACCAGGGTTCTGCTTGTTGATGGGGCCTTACCTCCTGCTGCCTCATCCCCATGTCTGGACGCTTAGCGCCGGTCTTGGTTCCCTGAATATGGCCTGCTTCCCCACACCCCCACGTGTTGGCTCATGCATGCGTTGGCCGTGTCTCTGTGGGTACCTTTAGATCCAGGGTTACTTTCTCTGGGAGCCTGATGCCTACTGTCTTCTCCCTCCCACAACAAGCCTGAAGTGACGTGCACTTTATTTAAGAAACCACAAACATTTATTGACAGCCTGTTACGTGGTGGGTGTGAGGGACATACAGTGATAAACCAAAAAGGCCCCCATGTTCTTAGTGGCTTGCAGTTAGATTCAGGCTAGGCAGATGGGGGCCAGATGGGTTATTTTATCACAGAAGGCCTCGCTGTGACAGGTCTCTTTGTAAGATCTCTTTGTACCCGCTGCATATGGCCTCCTGTCCTCCCCCAACCAGGGCACTTATAAGGGAGTCTTGTTCTGGTCTCTGGAGCAGTCTTCCCGCCTGGCCTGCACGCACGTTAGGGGTGAGGCTGCAGCTTACTCTGTCCGCATCTCCCTCACTCTGCCATGTCTGGGAGGCGTTGGGCCTCCATGACCACTGGTGGACAGAAGGGATGACTGGGCAGCTGCCTGAGGGACGTGACTGATGGCTGGGCCAGCACCACTGCACCGCATGGTCTCCTCATGTCCACGTCTGTCTCCATAGACTGGAGCCATCTCCAATGGTCAGGCATGTGGTGGCCAGCCTCTGCTCTCCCCTCTCCCTGTTCACTCAGGACAGAAGCACGAGGCCTTGGCGCATTCCCGTGACTTGTGCTCCTGCCTACTCACAGTCGCTGCTCTGATTTCATCTGCCCCCTTCCTCCCCGGCTCCCGCCACATGCCCGCGGCTGGTCCTCAAACACCCACGCACACTCCTGCCCACCCTCAGGGCCTCTGCACGTGATTCCTGCCCCCGGGACCCCATGCCCCCAGTGTCCACCAGGTCCTTCCTTGCTCTCCCCACGTGTTGCTCAAATGCCACCTCTTCATAACCTCCCTAAAGTGGTCATCTTCCCTTTCCCCCGTCCTGCCCTTTTCACTTCTTAGCATTTATTATTGCCAGAAAGGTTATACACCATTGTGTTTATTGTTTATTTTCTGTCTCCCTACCCCCCACCCCTCCACACCCCGCCAACGAGAGTTTGAGATCCATTCCAGCCCAGCTTTTGTGTTTGATGACTGATACCTGGTGCCTGTCCATAGTAGGTGCTCAACAAATACCTTTCAAATATGAACACAAGTCTCTATATCAATTGCCCTCTTTTTTGTCCAAATTAAAAAGGGAAAAGAAAAGAGAAAAAAAAACTCTAAAAAGCACATACACTTTCTGGATTCTGGTGTTCGAGGATTTTAAAATTTGTTTTTGTTCTGTTCTGACTTTGGGCCGTTCTTCGCTCTACCAATTGATAATTGATTTCACCCGGGGCAACTTTATTCTACCTGCTGACAGTTTCTCTGGACCTCCGGTGGTCCCCCACATACCCACAATTTGTCTCTGAACAGTGAAATCAATGATGCCATCTACATACCCACCTCTGACCACACCCCGCAGTTAGTCCTGGTGTTCACTGATCTACCAGCCTCATCTGTTAGCAATAATCTTATTTGCAAACTTTGAGTCACGTCTTCACATCCCTTTTCTCTTCTTAGCAGTGCTAGAGTCAAACTTTTCAGCTAGCTACGTTATTTTACTTGTATCTTCCACAGATCTTTTAAAAACAATGTTAAATCAGGAACTTGTGACCGCCGTCATAGATGATGGCCATGCAGGTTGACTTGAAGGGGCAAGAGCAGGGATCAGATCAGCCCATGGTCTGCTCACTAGGCTGGGTGAGGCTGACTGGTCTTCAGCGAAGAGGCCGTATTCTGAGTCTCCTTGTATTCTGGGAGATCCCGCGATAGTCCACGGTCAATGGCAAATCACAATTTTCTACACCTGCTAGAGCTGCCATGCAGTACCGATATCAACATCCAGAATCACGACCTGAGCACAGACAATTTTGCCAAAACAAGAGATAAATTTACGTTGTGTGCCATCTATTATAGTTACAAAGGCAGGCAAATCTTAGTTTCAACAAACAAAAGAACTGCTGAATGTAGTTGTTGCAACAAATAGCTTTCTATTAAATCTTTCATTTATCTTTGGGGATTTCCTGGGGTCTATCCTCTATCCTCTGTGTCTTTTAGGGTTAGAGTAATGTCTGCCTAAGGCTGATACCTTGACAGGTCCCGAGAAGCCTGCAGAGACAGGTGGTATAATGCAGAGGAAGGGGGTGAAGTACCATTGTTACAGGCCAGCTCATAATTGGAGGCGTTACAGGCACGTTCCCAGCCTGCACTCCAGTCCTGCCAGGTCGCGTTAACATTGATGCATGACACACAGAGATCCACAAGAGCATCGGGGAGAAGCCTAGAGACTCTCATGATGCGGCTCTGTCCTGACTGTGGGCATGAATACAGGTGTGCCAGACACCTGCCACTTGGGAGTGGAGTCCAGAACACACTGTCCCTTCCCATGTGGACTTCCAGACCTTGCGTGTTCCAGCAAGTGGGGGCTTCCTGGTGAAACCGAGATCACCAAGAAGCAAGCACTGAAATGTGCGTCAGGAGGTCTGGCCTCGACTTCTTCCTCCTTTAGGACCTTTGTCCTTCATTTCCTCCTCCCTCAGGTCCTTTCCTGCACTACATGGGGCACTGGAGTCCGTGATCTCTGCTCTGGTTTTGTTGCTGTACAAGCCTCTGATTTCCCTACGTCCTCAGAGGCAGCCAAAGTGCTTTGCGCTGCAGTATCATATTTTCTGTGAGGTTCCCTTTCTTTGCCAGGTTTATCTCTACTGATTTTTTCCTTCTAAACACAAATGTCATTTTCCATTCAGGTCTCCCAACCAAAAGGACGTGCAGTTTCATAGGAACATCTGTGCCACTTGGTCCTGCTCACCGGAGCCCACAGGCTGCGTGGTCATCGTCCATGTGTGCATTGACCTCCTGCGAAGCCTGTGACTGTCCTGAGGTCAAGGGCCACTTCGCTTTACCTTCACTTCTCTGCACCTGCTATGTGTCACAGTCATCGTTCAGTGTGTACTACATGGCTACAGGCATCCAAGCTGCCAGTCTCGGCCCCCAGAAGTCGGGCCCCACCCTCCAGCCTGCACTCCCGGGCCTGCATTTCTCCATCTCAACCTGTCTCCGACTGAACGCCGTTTGCTTTCTCCCAAATCCGTGCATCCACTTGTGTTTGTGATCCAAGGAACTTCACGGTCAGTCCTCTACAAGTGAGCTTGTCTTTTCTTTCACAGAGAAATAGAGGAGATCAGAGAGAACCTTCTCAGCTTTCTGCTACCAACATGCAGACCTGTCTACATAGGTACCGCCCTCTAAAATCTCTCCTGCCTCTGTCTTCTCCCTGGTCTCACTGGGGGTCCCACCCTGGCTCCACCTTCTCAGGAGACACGCACCATTACTGCCTCTACCTCTCCTACAGTCAACCTCTGGCATTTGAAGCCAATCCTCCATTCTATTTGAACAAAAACCAAACAAAGCCCAACTCCTTCAGTGCGTCCGGGCTTCCCATCACTCAAGACTTTCCTCCCAAGAAGCAAAAATTCTCGAAGGGGTTGCCTCTCCCAGATGGGTTTGTTTGTGCTTAGTGCTCACTTCTGCGTGGATTCTCCTCCGATCATTCTATGAAGACGCCCATTGTAAGATCACCACTGGCTCCCTCTCCTTACAGCCAATGGACAGCGTGCATCCTTCCCTTCGCAGGAGCGTTTCAGGCTCAGCAGCGCCACCCTCCGTCCTAAAGCAGTCATTACACTTCTGTCATGAGTTCTGATTTCTCCTCCTTTTCCAGTTGCTATTTCTGTCTCTGGGTAGACTTAACAGGCTTCACTCCAACCGTTCAATGTTGATGTTCTCCAAGCCCCACTTCTTGGCTCTCTCTCCTCATGCTCTCTGGGCCACCTCACCTGCACCCACACCTTCAATAGGCACATGCCTCCCTGGGGTTTACATTTCAACCAGCTCCCTCCTCTGCAATCCAGACTTATATATCCAACTGTTTATTTAGCACCCCCACTTGGGTCTTTCCAGTTAGGTATCCAGCTCAAAGTCATGAGTCTCCCATCTCAATCCGGTTCTTTTTTAGGATTTTGGATCTCAGCTAATGACCCATCGCCCATCTACCTTGCTACACGATTCATGGAGACTGACCATGCATAAAACCCTGCCTACTGTTTCTTCTGCCCATGAGCAGCCGCCTTCCAGACCTGCGGCTTGGGAGCAGCCGAGGGCCTGTGTAGGGACCAAGGGAGCCCTAGAGAAAAGCAGGGGCCCGATCCTGTGGCAGAAAAGTCCAAACCACTTTCCAAAGAACTCCCTCCTCTTTGGAGCTGAGAGGCCGGAGCAAGCACTAACTCTGCAGGCGAGAGAGGTTTTTATTCCATTTGTGAGAGGGAGGCTGAGGAATTGGATCTCATCACCCCTGCTTTTTATACTTTTAAACTTCATTTTTCACGCTGTGTTTAAACAGCAGGCACTGGCTTTTCCTGTGACTGTCCTCACCCACCTAAGGAAATGCACAGTTAAGAAAGACATAGGTGTCCGTGTGTCAGCATGGGGAAAATGTCCCCCCCCCCAACATCTCTGCCCCTCTCTAGCACTCAGCACCGCCCACCGGATGAGCACCACAGAGGCTGCAAGAGTGGGCAAAACTCTCCGCTCTGCTGCTAGATTTTTTTCTGTTCACTTCAGAGCATGTGTTTCTCCCTGGATCACTCATCTCAATAATACATGGTTTCAAAGACCCAATTTCATGCAGATGCAGAAGAAACAGAACAACAAATTCCAAGCCCATCTTGCCATCAGTCTTTTGATTAAAGTGCCCTTTCCGGAGAGGTAAACATAACACTTCTCTCGGCCCTTGCATGAACTGAGAGCACAGCTAGATTGCTGAATTTTTATTGCAGGACCATGCCTGCCCTTGTTTAAAATTGTTTTGACCTTTGGATGAGCACGTATTAAAAAAAAAAAAAGTTCTATCTTCCTCTAGAATTAGTAAGCCTTAATAAAAATGGGAAGGCAAGTTTGTCATCTCTTAGTGGCACCTGGCAGACTCACAGCAAATATTCTCTTGACAACTTCATTGTGCTCCTCGAAAGCGCCGGTTTGTGACCCTGCATCCAAACGTCAGCCCAGCGCAGATGACGCTTTCCCCATCAGAAGGCAGAGCCCAGACGGCAGTTCCCGAGGCCAACGTTGGAGGCCTTGTTTTCTCACTTGAAGCAAGGTCCCAGGAGTGTATTTCACTCTGGGAAAGGAACCGTCGGAAATCCCCGAGTACATCAATTTGCTACTTTGCAAGTTGAAAGCACTTAACAATGACCACGTTCAGAAATGTACCAGATATTTCACTATGGTGTCTAAGGATGGTCAAATTGCTGCCTCCCAGCACTTGAGGACATAAGGGAGGGTCTAAACCAAGGTTAGTAATAAACCAGGACAAGCCTGTACTGTTGTGAACACCTTAGCAAGTAAATGCTAGTGAGAGTAAATCCATTCAGAATGCAATTTGCAAGGATATTAACTAACATCTTGATTGAGCCCTGTCAGAAGAAAGCTGGTGGGAATAATATTAAATAAAACATTGAAACTGAGCCCAGAAGTTTTGGCTTGGAAAGAATGTATTCAGTAGTATTATAGCTTGTCACCATCAGATTAAAAGAGAACTATGGAATGTGTATGTTCTCAAAAATGATATGACATATGTTGCTTTATACTTTCCAGGATGAAATCAGACTGATTTAAAAAAGAATCTACGGTGATCTTTGCTTCCCATAAGAAATAAAGAAATCATACAGAGTGACAATAATAGGCTAAGTTTAATTCACTGAACATCAAGACATTGCTCTCTAAATTTACAAAGGTATTTGCTAAAGAGACAAAAATAAACAAGATTTTTTCAGGAAAAAAAAGAACTGAAGAGTGCTACAAATTTGGGCAAATAATAAACATTAATGTCCTTCCAAGGAATCAAGAGACATTAAGAAAAATCAAATAACTACTGAGTGATTAAAACACAAATGATGAGCTAGGGCAATCGGCTTGAAGGGAGGTTGAGTCAAACACCTGTTGTGTGAAGTGCTGGATGGGAATTAAGTTGATGTCCTTGATTTGGAGATAAAAATAATAATGACAATCAATATTGATTAAATCTACAGTATGCCCAATTCTGCTGTACAAATATTATCTCACACATCTTTAGGACACAGCCTGGGAGATACATACCATCACCCATTTTACAGATGGAGACGCTAAGATCCAGAAATGCTCAGGAGAGGCAGTGCTAGGATTTGACCCATTCTTAAGGCTAAGCTGTCAGACACCATAAAAAAATATCTCAGAGCCAGGAAAGGAGTCAGATGGATAAGCAGAGCATTATTATGCGGGGTGATGGATGTGCGTTACAAAGGAAGCATGCATAAAATTTATTCTTGGGATAAGTGGTCGCTTTTGTCATGTCAAGAAGACACCAGGGAGGATAATTTTTCTATGAGAAGTTTTATTCCCAAATTATTTCCCATAGACCTTGGAGCAGATTTTCTAAGCAGTATGAAAAAAGAACTGGATTGTGGCCGTGGGTCTGCAGCTGTATACATGTACTAATTTATATATTTTTCTTTAAGAATAAAAGAACACATAAATGGATACATTTCCTCAAAATTAAGAATTGCTGTCTATCAAAAGTCATCATTAAAACAGTGAAACATGCAAGTCACAGACTGAGAAAAGGTGTTTACATGAACACGTATTGGGCAAAAGTCTCCCATCCAGAATACTTAAAAAACTCTCATAAATCTGTATGAGAAAGACAAACAACCCAATTAAAGAAAATGGGCAAAATTCTTAAATAGGCAATTCATTAGAGATAATATCCGTAAGGCCAATACACGTATTACAAGGTACCCAACCTCAATATTCATTAGGTAAATGCAAATTATAATAAGCACAGCTAGATCCCGCCACTAGAATGGGTAATATTAAAAATAGTAACAATCCTGAGTGTTGGTAAGGATGTAGGAGCCCTGAGTTTTTGATCCATTGCTAATAGGAGTGTAAACGGATCCACCTACTCTGGAAAACACCATCTACCGAAACTAAACGTATTCATAATCTGTAACCCAAGTCTCCCACTCTTGGGTATATAACCCAAAGATATAAATGTCAAGAGGCACCAAAAGGCATGTACGAAAGTTTTCATCATGTCTTTTTATTCCCCATAGCCCCAACCTAGAAACAATTTTAATGTCCATCAATAAAAAGTGAGGCTCAACAATAAAATGGAATTTTAGAAATCCATAAAAAAGAGCACGCCATGCATGAATGGAAATCGCAGGGACCACTGAGTGAAATGGGACGGGCACAAAAGGGCACACAGTGAATGCTTTAATTTTTGTGCATTTCAAGAAGAGGCAAGACTAATTCACGGGGACAGAGGTCAGAATAGTGGGTACCTCTGGGGGTATTGACTGGGAAGGGGCATGATGGAGCCTCTGGAATGCTGGGAATATGTCCCTGCTTGAGCTGGATGATTGGTGCTCATGCAGGTACAGGAAGAAGCTCTCTAGGCTCTAGTCTTAAGATGAATGTACTTTATGCCACGTAAGTTACTATGTATGTACATATATTTTATATTTTAATAAAAATTAAAAATATAACAAAAGAAAAGAGAACTGAGGCATAGAGGTGTGTACTTTGTATATACACAGATGCCATGACTTTAAAAAAATCAAGGTATAATTTATTGGAATATAATTTATAGGTCCTAACATTAACTCATTTTAAGTATTCAATTCACGGTAAATTTATAGAGCCGTGTAACTATCACCCCAGTCAAGTTTTGAACATTTTTATCCCCCCCCAAATTCCTCTGGGCTCATTCCTCTTGCTCCCGTGCCCTGAGCCCCAGGAAACCACTGATCTGCCCCCTGTCTCCACAGCTTGGCCTTTTTTGGACATTTCACATACGGGGAATTATATATGTGACCTTTTGTGTCTGGCTCCCTTCACGTAGCAGAATTTTCTTGAGGTTCATTCACAGTCTAGCATGACTCCGTATCTAGTTCCCTTAGACTACTGAGCGGGGTGCCACTGTGTGTATAAACCACAGTTTGCCTGCTTACTCATCAGCGGATGGATATCAGGATTATTTACTTGCTATAGTTTTTACACCTACAGATGATTCATTTTTTTCTCAAAACCAAACAAAACACCCATCTTTCTTAGACATTCTATTCTTTATTTTAATATATTTTATTTACTCTTTTGTTTGTTTATTTTTGAAAGAGTGCAGTTGGTGGGGGGGCACAGAGAGCAGGACAGAGCATCCGAAGCAGGCTCTGTGAGGACAGCAGGGAGCCCGATGTTGGGGCTTGAACTCAAGAACCAAGAGACCATGACTTGAGACAAAGTTGGATGCTCAACCCAGTGAGCCACCCAGGCGTCCCAGAGATTCTGTTCTTTAAAAGAGATTATCCTCACAGGTCACCCTACTAGAACAAAAAGGAAAAGGAGATCCCTAGACTTTCCATTGAGAAAGATATCTAAATGATGGCTACTGTGGCTGTAAGCAGTGTCGACATGTTTGGCTTAGCACCACCAAAATATAGTAAGGAGAAAGCTCAGTGTAGAAAATAGTGCACGTGAAGACCAAGACTCCTCTTGACCTTAGCATTTATCAGGGCCACACTCTCGAATTTTCTAATGTAATGTGTGGAATGGCAATCTTCAAGCAGCCTCCCATCACTGGGGCACGTCTGTCCAATCATTCTGCCAATCTAGACTTTTCTTCCCACATTTAAATTCTTTGAATCACTTAGCATCATTAAGGAGTAAAAGTCCTAAACACACAGTATCATATCCATATATAGGATAGTATATCTAACTTGTGATCAGGAAAAAAAGAAGTTGCCAGCTGTTCAAATAACTGAGTGTTCTGAGCATAGGTAGGAGGGGGGGAATAAATCCATGGATTATTTATAAAAATTCATTTCTAAACTGTAATATTTCTCATAGCTATGAAATAAATTGGCAGTTTTACCAAGACTTTTCATTTAAAACTTTCTATGATAGGAGCGCCTAAGTGGCACAGCTGGTTAAGCATCTGACTTCGGCTCAGGTCATGATCTCACAGTCATGAGTTTGAGCCTCGCATGGGGCTCTCAGCTGTCAGCACAGATCCTGTTTCCGTTCCTCTGTCCCTCTGTCTCTCTTTCTGCCCCTCACCACTTGTGCTCTCTCTTCTCTCTCTCTCAAAAATAAATAAAAATATTAAAAAAACTTTTTAAACTGTCTATGGTATAAGATAGATGAATGAGGGAATATTTAGTTTCAAATCTTGGTTCAGTATTCTCTAGTTCTTTTAGGTTCTTTTATACCACTGTTTATCCTTGGTGTTTTATTCATGGGTATTTCTCCAAATGGTGTCCCTAACATTTAGCTCAGGACTGGGCATAGTGGCTATTGTACACATGGACTGACTGATGGATTATTTCTCATATATTCTGGGACCTGAGAAAGAAAGAAAAATAAAAAGGTCCTGACATCTGGCAGTCTGCAAGTGACAGCCAGGCTGTGGAGAAAGCCAGGCCCTGCAGAATATCAGCAATGATCAAACGGGGTCACCTAGGACCTTGGTGAAACTAGACCAAAAAGAGTTGTGTTCCTCTTGTCTAAATTTGCACCAAGAAGGCTGTGTGACCACAAATATAACCAAACGGCTCCCTCCTTTGGCTCACAGCTCCCTCCTACCCTCCCTCCTCCAGCATGCTCTTACAGCCTCCTGGGAAAATAGAATGAAGATCCTCAACTATCACGTTGGGCTTGCCTCCCAACAGCGCCCAATCCAAACACATCTTCCCTTCTTTAAACTCTCCCGCAAATCACCCACCACCAGACCAAATTCTACAATGTACCCCTCCCAATGTCTCTTACCAAGACACCCCCTGGTTCCTCGTGGTAAGCAATGTCATTTGTTGCAGTGAACTCAAAAACCCGGCTTCCTTTGGTGCACTCCTGGTGGGTCTTGGCTAGCGGGCATCAGCAAACTAAACATGATATGAATAACAGGTGCCCCACATTCAGGGTTTATGGAAGGTACTTCTGTCACCTCCTGACTTAAAGAGCAAAGCCAGGGAGAAATGTTGGCAGAGTTGCTATTTTAAAAAATTATAGTCTTGGATGCAAAGGAAGGACTGCCATGCTATCTTTTTCACAGTCTAATTCCAAAGCTTTGGTAAAGCAGGTAATAACACATTTTAGCAGTTTTGATTGTCATCTGTTACTGAAGTAAGGGTTTAATCTCTGTCATGGTCTATAATGGAGACAATGGCTTTGCCCCTCTCTATGGGACATGCACGCACGTATACACGCACACACACACACACACACACTGAGGTTCACATGCAAATAACAATCATTTTGACTTTGAGAGGATATAAAGACAAATGTTCTCTGAATCTACTTTTGAAATTAAGAATAAGAAACACAGAGCTTCGTACAACACCAATGACAATAGTAATAAGCAATGAGAAATAAGACAAAGAGTAAGGAAAAAAACACAATGAACTCCCGTAGCAAACTGGACAGAAGAGAAGCCAAAGTGGAGTGAAAGATGGAGAAGAGAAAGTGAGAAGACAGGACAGGAGAGGGCAGGGCAGGAAGAGACAAGGGAGGACACCAAGCTTACAAGGGAGAATGGAAACCTCAGGGTGGTGGGGCCTCCCCCAGAGGCTGCTGGGATGTGTCCAGCTGGGTCTTGTACGGACACAATAAATGGGCCAATTCTCTGCTCTGCAGTGACGTGACCAAGCGACACACTAGGAGTTGTACTGTGTTGAAATTCAGCCCTTGGTTTTCCTTACCTCCACATTCTACTCTCACATATTTTTCTCAAAGGCAAGCTCTTTCTAATGGTGTTCTTAACACTTAATGTCTGTGTTTGAAGGCAAAGTCACTGGAGGAGTCTGATGCCACAAACACCCCAGAATCTAATGTTTTCCCTGCTGCTTAAGTAGAGAAGATTGTGTGAAGCATGTGTGTTTACTTACTATGTTGTGTTCTTTCCCTGAATCCACTAACCTGGAGCATCCTGGAGAAAGGATTCTGAAACAAAGGGGATGTTTATGTTTTTCATAGCTAATTCCTAAGGCAGGCTAAGAACATGTCCTCTACTTTTATTTTAACAAAGGTCGTGCTAAGGGTCCCTTAGGTGTAAGAAGGCCAACTAGTGCCACTAATTATAATACAGATCTCACTTTGGAACAGAATTTCTGTCTATCAGCATAGACTTAGGTTAGGACATTGTCTTTTATTATGTATGCCAATAAATGCAATTGATTAACACTATCGGTAATCTAACACCAAACTCAAATTTTGTTAGCACTTAAAAAATTCTTTTTTTAAGGTTTATTCATTTTTGAGAGACAGAGAGAGAGACAGAGCATGAGCAGGAGAGGGGTAGGGAGAGAGGGAGACACAGAATTGGAAGCAGTCTCCAGGCTCTGAGCTGTCAGCACAGAGCCTGACGTGGGGCTTGAACTCACAAATAGTGAGATCATGACCTGAGCCAAAATTGGATGTTTAACTGACTGAGCCACCCAGATGCCCCAACACTTTTATGAAATGTTCATATTTAGGCTCTGATCAGCACCTTTATTGGCTATTCCTTAACTTTTATTTGTGTATAAATCTAAGGAGACATGAAATCTTTTCTCATTCAAGCAATATCTGCTAATATATACCACATATCTGTGCTTTAGTTATTTGTTCACTTTCCTTTTCCCCCCATTATTTGATATTTATAGCATGGATTCTGAACGGAAAGCATATCCAATGGACACATTCAGGAGACATAAAATCATCCTGAAATCTGATTCTGCAATGAGATGTAATTGAGAAAGGGATCTATACCAAAAAAAAAAGAGTATTTATTGAATAAATGTATATATGCTTACTAATTCATAAATAAAAACCTTCAGAGTATATCTAATAAATTGAATCAATATTGACTTTTTCTTCTTCTTGCACTATTTTGTGAAGATAACTGCATGAACAATTTGGACTAAAAATGTCATAGCCAAGAACACCAAACTTCCTTCCAGGAATCCATCCTGACATTTATTTATTGAAAGAGTTTATCAGAAACCCTGCCCTCCACCCTTTAAAGGTAGATTGGTGAATCTTTAAATTTCTTGATAAAGGTAAATGTGCCTCACAATTAAAAAAAAACAGTAACAATATCAATCATAAATTCAATAATATTTGTTTTCATTCACTTCTGTAGTTTTCTGGTTCTTAATGAATGATGTCAGACAATATTTTTCTTACAACTGGTACATGTGGGCTCCGAAAGTATAATCAGCTGCTAATAATAAGAATTGCAACATTGTATCTGATACGTGAGCATCAGAAAGAAAAAAGATCCAAGGGTGCCTGGGTGGCCCAGTCAGTTGAGTGTAAGACTTTAGTTCAAGTCATGATCTCATAGTTTGTAGGTTCGAGCCCTGCATTGGGCTCTGTGCCAACAGTTAAGAGCCTGGAGTCTGCTTAGGATTCTGTGTTTCCCTGCTCTCTGCCCCTCCCCTGCTTGCTCGTGCATTCTCTCTGCCTCAAAAATAAATAAGACATTAAAAAAAGTAAAAAAATAAAAACCAGAAGCTGAATATGCTCTGCAAATACTATTAAAAAAAAGAAATAAAAAGATCCAGACAATCTGTAGTATGATAAATGAGAAATAGAGAAATGCCAAAAGAGCCAAAATAATGCTTCTGTAACATTTCAATAAATTAGGATGCACAGAGTGGGAAGATTCTCTATTTCCATGTGGCATCTGGCATAGTCAAAAGGGGTTGCGTGGGCAAGACAGGACCAGACTCTTGTCCTGGCTCTGCCACTATCCGTGCCCTGAGGTGTGGTGCTGATTTTGAAATCAGTTTCATTTATGTGAGTATAAGAATTTTAAAAGGCAGGAAAAAACATAATACAGGCAACGTGTCAAGATGTTGGCTCCAATCCAAGCAAGACACACAGGACTGAAAAAGGGCCGCCAGAACTCGGAGGGGAAAGGCAAGGATGGCCAACGCAGATGCCACAGGGGCCAGCCCACAGAGGTTTGCCCGAATCCCTGAAAAGCTCTGCCATAATTTCTCTCAGGTTCAAGATAAGGAGCTACTAACAGGGACACATGTGGACTTGGGAGCAGTAGTATGGCGGGAATGAACTCCAGAATAAAGACAGGACGAGCCAAGGGGCAACACAAGAATGGAGAAGGATGAACAGAGAAGGGAATCTGTGCACTGCAGGTGGGCAGTCGTTGACCTGCCGCAACCACCTCGGGCGCAGTGGGGGGACTGAAGAGGGAGGCATGTCAGATGTGGGTGAGGGTGGATGGCACCCACACACCGGTCGCTCAGCTTATTAAGTCCCAGAGCGGTGGACTGTACAGTGAAGGTCAGTATTACCATCCAAATGCAAGAGCACATGAAGAAGAACTTCATGAAGCCCAAGCACAAGGACCATGTAGGAGAGAGAACATGGCCTTCGGGTCACACAGACTTTGTTCAGACCTTGCCTCCGCTAGCAGGACGTTAGACTAAATCATTTAATCTCATGGACATTCTTCCCCTAATGCAAATGACAAAAACATAAAAGCATAGATACTATATATAGACAACCTTAAAGACTCCACCAAAAAAGTGTTAGAACTAAAAAATGAATTTGGTGAAGTTGCAGGATAGAAAATCAGTACTCAAAAATCTGTTGTGTTTCTAGACACAAGTAACGAACCATCAGAAAAAGAAATTAAGAAAACAATCTCATTTACAATTGCATCAAAAAGAATAAAATACCTAGGAATAAATTCAACCTGGGAGGTGGAAGACCTATATACTAAAAACTCTAAGACATTCGTGAAAGAAATCAAAAAAGACACAAGTAAATGAAAAGATATTTGTAACCGTGGATTGGAAGCATTAATATTGTTAAAATGCCCATTCTACCCAAAGCAATCCACAGATTCAATGAATCCCTATCAAAATTTCAATGGCATTTTTCACAGGAATAGAACAAACAATCCTAAAATTTGTGTGGAACCGTAAAACATCCAAAGAGCCAGAACAGTTTTGAGAAAGAATAGCTGGAGGTCTCATGATTTCTGATTTCAAGGTATGTTAAAAAGCTATAGTAATCAGGGGTGCCTGGGTGGCTCAGTGGGTTGAGCATTAGACTCTTGATGTCTGCTCAGGTAATGATCTCATGGCTCCTAATTCTCTCTCTGCTACTCCTCTGTTTGTGCATTCTCTCTCCTTATCTCTTTCTCTAAACAGGCAAACAAACAAGAAATATTTTTTTAAAAAACTATATTAATCAAAGCAGTATGGTATTGACATAAAAACAGACACACAGATTAATGGAGCAGAATCAAGAGCTCAGAAATAAACCCAGATATATGTGGTCAATTAATTTAGAGCAAAGGAGCCACAAACCCACAATGGGAAAAAGACAGTCTCTTCAATAAATGGTGCTGGGAAAACTGGACATCCCCATGGAAAAGAATGACCCTGGATCTCTGTCTTACACACACAAAAAATCAACTCAAAATGGATTAAAGACTTGAATGTAAGACCCAAACCATAAAACCCCTAAAAAAACATAGGCCATAAACTCTGATGGTGGTCCTGTGATGATTTTTTTTTTTATTAACACCAGCAGCAAAGACAACAAAAGCAAAAATAAACAGGTGAAACCTACACCAAACTAAAAGCTTCTGTACAGCAAAGGAGACCATGAACAAAACGAAAGGCAACTGACAAATGAGAGAAAATATTGGCAAATCACATTTCTGACAAGGGGTTCATACCCAAAATATATAAAGAACTCATACAACTCAACAGCAAAACACTCAAACAAACTGATTACAAAAATGAGTAGAGGCTCTAACGAGACATTTTTTTCTAAAGGAGACATAGAGATGGCCAACAGACCCAGGAAACGATGCTCAATATCACTGATTATCAGAGTAATGCAAATCAAAACCACAGTGAGATCCCACCTCACTCCTGTTTAAATGGCTTTTATCAAAAAGACAAGAAAGTGTTGGTGACAATGTTGGGGAAAGACCCTTGTGTGCTGTTGATGGGAATGTAAAACGGTGCAGCAACTATAGAAAACAGTATGGAAGACTCAAAAAAAAAAAAAAAAAAGAACTACTATATCATACAGCAATCCCACTTCTGGGTATTTATCTGAAGAGAAGAAAAACATTAACTCAAAAAGATACCCCATGTTCACTGCAACATTATTTATGATAAACGTATAAAGAAAAGGTGATGTGTATACACACACACACACACATTTATATAGACACACAAAATGGAATATGGGGATCCAGTTCTCTTCATATTCCATTTTTCAGTCTATGTGATTTCTACCTATTTTCATGGAAGAAAAGCATAATGTTTATTTTGGATGTTCTAAGTTCTGATATAGACAGAAATGGACTCCAAGAGTGGAAAGAACTGATGTATAATAACAAAGTGTGCATGTTGTGGCTGTCTACCGAGTACAAAGCTCAATGTGACATAATGGTTGGACATGCATGTTCTCCCACCAGATTTTGGAACTTGGGGTCTTGGCTGTGACCTCACTGGAATGGCTTCTCAGCTACCCTGATGGAGGGGGTATAACTATCCGATGGACCCACCACCACATGACCATCTGGGCCTCCCTTCCCAGTGCTGGGCATGGCAGGGACACACAGGCAGGCCCGTCCTTGCCATAATGTCCCAGAAGTGCAACACAGTCTAGCAATTTCCTTACCCAACCTTCCCTCTTTCCTTCTTTCCTGCACAAGATCAGATCTGCTGTATGTTCTCAGACTCTCCAGCCTTCTCCAATTCCTTCACCCTCTTTCTGCTCTCAGGAAAACCCCATAAATCTCTTGCACATCCAATCCCATCTTGTCATTTGGTTTTTGGAGGACCTAACACACCAATTTTGCCGTTTGCCAACTAGTTCTGTGACCTTGGGCATCTAACACAGCTTTGCCTCAGTCTCCCTGTCTGTCAAAGGCCCATCTCGTAGGATTGTTAAAAATTGTTTTTTGTGTTTCTCTCAGTACTAGCAAAATACTTAGCACACGTTAGATGCTGAATAAATACTTATTGGATGACTTAAAACATAAAAGAAGGGTCACAATAATAAATTTAAGTAGGCAAACTGATGAGATGTAAAATACCCTAGGCTAAATTGGGAGCTGATATGGACATGGGTCAAACCAGGTTATCTTGGCACCAGGTTATTACCCTTCAGTCTCTGTCCTCAACGAAGAGACTGGAAAAACGAAACCACAACTGAAGACGTTATTCAGGGACTGGTGTGTCCTTCTGGATCAAAAGTCACTTTTCATCATGTGGTTTACTTCTTTACTTTCTTCTCTTAATTATTTTGAAATTAATGCTTTTTTGCAAGCTGCAATTACCCTCCATTTATTCTTTCACTTGCTTTCCTTGTCTGTGATGTGCTGATGTGTTTCCCCCCAGACTTGATTCATTTCTTTTTCGCTTTGTCTGCATAAATTTAGCTCTTTCAACAGTTCAATTTGAAATTCTCATTCTCTTAACATATTGTTGTCAGCCTAAAGTTTCCCCCTTTTATCATATTCTGAAACCTGCTTTTTTTTTCTTCTAAATTTACACTGCTTTTGGACTGAATCTGAAAGCAAGGCCTTATGATCAAACCACACATGCTCATCCTACTTTGTACAATTGATGTGCGCTTTAACAGACTTGTTTTCATTTTGAAAATGACATGCTCGTGCAGCCACAAGAGCAAGTGCACTGTGCCATCCACGTAGTAAATTACTCCTAGATCCCTGCAGTCGGGAGTTGTTGAAAGGCTTTATTTATTTTTTCTGTGTGTTTTCAGAAACTTCTAACAAAAACTCCTGAAGTGGCTGCAATGAAAGAGTTTCTCGTAAATGGCTAATTCCTTGGATAACACCTTTGGAAATCAGTTTCCATCACTGGGCTACCTAGTGTCATGAATGCCTTGAACATGGACTCTTAGAGTGTCTATATCATATACAACTAGTGCTTTGAGAACTAGTCCAAATGACAGTGATAGTGTATATATATTTTTATTGTAAAGTTCATTTACTGGGGCGCCTGGGTGGCTCAGTTGGCTGAGTGTCCGACTTCAGCTCAGGTCATGGTCTTGTGGGACGAGTTCGAGCCCCATGTCTGGCTCTGTGCTGACACCTTGGAGCATGAAGCCTGCTTCTATGTGTGTCTCTCTCTGCCTCTCCCCTACTTGTACTCTCTCTCTCTCTCTCTCAAAAATAAATTAAAAAAATTAAAAAAATAAAGTTCATTTACTTTGTCATTAGGGGCAAATATTTTTTTTTATGATATTAAAACCTTACAAAATAGTTTTTCTTTTGAGAGAGTGGTCCCAGAGATACATAACTGGCAATTTTTTACTGAATCATGGTCCCAGCTGAGTGCTAATGTAAAGAGAGTTCCTGTTGTAAAGATCTGAAGCTAAAATATTCCATCCTGAAGAAGTTCTTATGGAAGACTCCATCTCAACCCCCCTCTGTGGTCATACAGTCAATAAAGAACTATATTGCTGCAAATTATGACAAATCATAAGATTGGCTGTCGGGGGCTGCCAAGTTTTCTGTCTGCCTCAGGCAAGGGTTATCACTCTCCGGAGAGTGAGCCAGTAAACAAGATATTCCTCTGGAGACTGGAGATTGCCATTTCCTTGCCAAAATAACTTTGGCGTCTGGCTTGCTGGGCTAGACGTAAATTGGCCGAGGTACACAAAAGATCAAAACCGTATTCAGTGTTAGCTCTCCCTCCCCCAGGATCACTGAGGCAAAGTCGGGGCGCTTCTTTTGAATATTCATTTGACTCTGTTTACCTGGTATCTGACGTAGGTCAGCTGCTTTATTTTTCCTGCCTTGAAATCTTTATAAGAGACAGATTTCTCAATAAACGCTCTCTCTCTTCTGCCTGATTGGAAACCGTGAGTTGTGTCTTTACTCTCTCTCCCGCTGCCCACTTTTTCTCTCCCTCCCTCAGGAGAAGGACCCGCGACTACGGAGCGCTCATAGCCGGGGATGGGCGCGCCGGGACCTGGCGAGCTAGCGCACCGCGGTGCCCACGAGTGTCGCTCCAGCCAGGGGTGGAAGCGGACTGATGGGCGGACAAGCGGCACCTGGTTTCGGGCTTAGACAATTGGCAGTATGCATTATTATGGTCACAAAAGATGCAGGTTATAGTAAACGAATTTGTGACTTTATTTTTCAGTTTATTTTATTTATTTTGAGAGAAGGGGAAAGGTGCACACAAGCAGGGGGGAGGCCCAGACAGAGGGAGAGAGAGAATCCCAAGCAGGCTCCATGCTGTCAGTGCGGAGCCCAACGTGGGGTGTTGATCTTGAGATCATGACCTGAGCTGATATCAAGAGTTGGTCACTCAACAGAGCCACCCAGACGCCCCTGTACTTGGGGCTTGAAATGGCTGCCACTAAGTTACCCTGATATAGTATAAGCCAACTGGGCGGGATTTCTGGGAGTAGGGTTGTGGTTGGTACAGATGACTCGTGATTTTTATTCCTGGAATTGGTGCTCACGCTGAAAATATTGCAAAGAAGGATGAGACAGGCAGGATACATGCTAGGCCAAAAGTAACTACTTTTTTTTAATGGAAAGTCTTGGTTGAGAATTCATTTCGATTTCATGAAACTCATCCAATTACTTGATTCTGGTGAATTTCTTGTTTTCAAGTTTCCCTAGTTCCACCTCAAGTATCCATGGTAGTCATCACAGCTCTGCATCAGGCATTCTCATGGTTTGCCAGGTAATATTTTTCTGGTGGGTGGGAATGCCCAAAAGGATGATGCTAATTTCCAGATCTGCCATGAGGGGTTTGCTGAAAGACAACCGCACTGGTGATCAGCCTACCTCTGCACTGCCTACCTCTGCACTTCCATACTAGCTAACTCTTACCCTTCATGTTATGTGCCCCTTCTTTGATATTTCTTCTGGCCTCTAGACTGGGCTAGGTGTCTCAGTCATGGCCTCCCTTAGTTTTTGGGAATTCACCTCTTATTGCACTTCTAATGTCACGGTGTAGTTGGCTGCTTTAATTGCCTTGTTCTCCCAACTGGAATGCAAACTCTCGGAGGTCAGTGGCTGTCTAAGTCTTGCTCAGTATCTATCATCAGCCTTCAGGACGAAGCAGACACTCAACGGGTTTGTTGAGTGCCCTAAGTAAATGAACATCCATGGATTCTTCTCTGGGATCTTACTTTGTATTCATTCATGCAGGATTCCTCTGTCCTTTTATGATCAAGGAAGCATTTATAGGTATGGGATGGACCTCATTTATATGTCTATCCTTTATAACCTCTAATATAGTGCTTCACACCAAATAGACACATGAGCATCTACTAAAAGAATGGGCTGAGGACTCAGTAATCACTGCTGTGTTGGAAAGGCATTGGTCTAAGTTCAAAAAGCTATATTTGTGGTCTGTGCTCTGACAGAAACTATCTGTCTTTGGGATTAAACATTTAGTTCTTTCCTGCAGTAGGGTGCTTTTTGATTAGATGAGGTGCACATCCTTATAAATGGAAGAATCCTGGTTGACAGAGAACAGAATACCAAAGGCTACCAATTGGGTGAGATTAAGGAAGTGTTCAATTTAACAGATTAGTAAAAACAGTTGTGATCAATCTTCTCTACTTGAGAAAAACCTACAAGAAAGCAAGCAAGGGGCCACTCACTATTTCTTCTCCAAAGTCATCACTTTGGAATTCTGTCATATGTTTAAAGGCAGCTTGATTCCAGAGAAAACAAATGTAGGATTTTAATTCAGGCTTAGTATATGAACCTTACATTCTTATGGAAGGTTTTCAAGTATTAAAGCCATCTTATGGCAAGTTAAAACTAAAGTCAGCTTGTTTTATATACATTTTGTATACTGGCTGTTATATGGAAACCATCTTGACAATGAACTATATTTAAAAAAAATCAAGAAAGAGTAGAATATTAGAAAAATGGTAGAAATAACAGAAGAAACAAGCTAAATAGCATTGAAAGCAGTGGAGAGGCAATGGGGTAAGCAGGGTGCTCAAAAGAACTGCTGCTTTTGTTACCAACTTTATAGTAGTTTTGTGTATTTGTGTGTGATAAATAAAAACTTTAAAGTGATATTCAAAAATAAAAATAAAGTAAATAAAATGGGAAGCGGGGTGCCTGGGTGGCTCGGTTGGTTGAATGTCCAACTTTAGCTCAGGTTATGATCTCAGAGTTTGTGGGTTCGAGCCCCACATCGGGCTCTGTGTTGACAGCTCAGAGCCTGGAGCCTGCTTCCAGTTCTGCGTCTCCCTCTCTCTCTGCCCCTCTCCAAGTCATGCTCTCTGTCTCTTCCTCAAAAATAAATAAACATTAAAAAAATAAATACATACATATTTTAATATATATTTAGCATGTTACAAATGTATAGTTTGTAATATATATTATATATATGAGAGATAAATAAAACCTTTACTTCTAATGTATATTTTATCTTAATGAATAGTTATATAACCAACACTATAGGCAATATTTACCATGTATTTTCTTTTACTTTTCATGATTTTTATTTATTTATTTATTT